>JNHV02000130.1:0-35267 GCA_001691785.3 Amanita brunnescens Koide BX004 | reverse complement strand
CGGTCATGGCGGCGGCGGTCATGGCGGCGGTGGCGGTTTTCGTGGCGGCATGCGCGGCCGCGGCCGAACGCGTGGCCGAGGACGCGGATATGACGAAGACAATGAACGACGTGGCGAATATGGTCGTGCGGACCGAGACGGACGTGGTAGAGGCCGTTTCGAAGACGATTCCAACAATCGTCAGAGAGGCGGAGCGACGTATGACGAGAGGTTTGAGGGTGGCCGTGGCTCTTACGCAGGGCCCGCTACCAATGGATATGGGGCTAATGTGGGGCCCATTAGTTATGCAGCAGCACCTCAAGCCTCCCCGAATGTGAACCCTGTAAGTCATCCGTCTGCTCTATTGAATATTAACAAAGTGTTGAATCAGATTACGGACGATCGCCTGGAGCAAGCCAGGAAGGTTCAGCAAGTGTGTGACCCGCTAGATATGTACTCCCGCCCTAATGTATTGATACAGCTTTTGGCGGCRCTAAAACAACCACAGCCTGGTGCGCCACCTATCTCGGCAGCTGCTTCTGTCCCTGCACCTCCCGCGGCTATGCCTCCGCCAGGTGGTGCGCCGGGCATCCCGGGGATGCCTCCAATGCCACCCCCCAGTGGGGCGTACTATCCACAGCCTGGAACAGCTTCTTTACAGGCGCCTCCATTTCCCCCGAACAATCCGTATGGTGCCATGCCACCGCTCCCACCTCCAGGCGCTCAAAGTAACCAAGCAAGTGGGTTACCGCCTAATATCCTAACGTTGCTGCAATCTGTCCAAAGACAATCGCCAGTTTCTTCTCCATATGGGGTTCCGCCTCAGGTTATGAGTTCACCTCCTCCAACAGCGGGCGGAAGCTCCCAGTACCAACAACTAATGAGTTATTTGGTGAACACGCCAATCCTTTAAAATCGAATCCTTTGCTAATGAGTGTTGCAGCAGTCGCAGAACACTGGAAAACAATGATGTAAATATGGTCCGTTTCTTTGGCTGTTTCTATGACTTTTGATTTTGATACGATAGGTACATTTCTGTGCAACAGCTTCGATTCGGCTATTTTTATATCTTTTCTCTTCTTCATGAGCCTACTATTTTTCCGAATCCTCGAGTTTTTGAGCGTAACCTAGCTACAATCTCCCCGTGTTGTGACTCACGAGGGCACGATGGGTAGTTATTAGCACAAGCCTTGAAAAAGCATACGGTGTGGGAAAGTCCTATACTCTAGCAGATCGATCATCGTATCATCTGTGTATAGGTCACGGAGACTGGGGAAGTCCGTCATGCTGGTGCTTTCGACGCTACATCAGCTACTTTCCCAAATTTTGTCTGCCCCGCATTTACACACAGCAGTGCTGCTGACCCCTTCTGGAGAATTAGTGTCCTTTGCGTCTTCCTTTGAAAGACCGAAGGATGAAATACGAGTATTGGTAGGGCTGAGCGGGGAAATATGGCGGGAAACCAGACACCATGGTTTTGGCATGGTTGATAGCGAGGTACAAATCTAACGTATTCGTGTGGCGCAGACTCACGATGAAAACAGATGGGGCGAGTTGTTGTTGTCCCTGTAGGCGAGGCCATCGACTCGGATATCTCACCACAGCGCATCAAGGCAAACGACCATCAACCGGTTTTATTGGTCGCTCTCAACGCAACAGATAATGTGGATTGGGGGGAGCTTCACACCAGAGTAGGCCACGATGTCCCCTACTCAGTGCTGACGATGAGCTGTGGTTTCAGAGCAAAACACTTGCGAATCTTCTAGCAAAACCACTCGCGAAATGTCGAGAAGTCTTGGCTGAGCCAAGGATACCGACATCGAAGTCAGTACAAACGGCGGCGAACTCGGCGGCAGTATCGAGATAATGAGTTCTTGACTATCGTCGCTATACATATATAGCTCGAGGCTGCAGTATATTGTCACAAACTCGAATATCCCCTTAAGTTTAGCCGCCGTCACCGACGGGTCACCCATTTTTATACCCATATCCTCCAACTCATCTCAGTGACGCGGCATAGGCCCACGGGGGACTCTGCAACGCTATGCAACGATGCTGGCTGAGCGTTTCGCGGAGAGTTCTCCCCAAGCCTAAAGCGCGAACATATAGCGCCTTTGCACACAGAACCGGGCAAACGCGCCAAGATCCCGAACACATCCCAATCGCTGTCACCCATGCACGTTCAGACCCTTTCGCGCTCGTAGCTTCCGAGTTGACTCAAATTCGAGAACGCCTCCTTAGTTTGTTAGGTTCCGCCCATCCAGACCTTCACACCACTGCGGAATATTTCTTTCTGCAGCCGTCTGTACAACTGCGTTCGCTGCTCATACTCCTTTTTTCGCGTGCAACAAATGGGCTAGGCGGAAGTTGGCAGCGGAAGATATGGGAGGCAAACCGCGAACGTTACACTGGCCAAGGAATTAGAACGGACAACGCTTTGCAAGATCCCAGCGCCCTGCGTGATTGGCACGCAACAATGCCTGACCACACCGCGTCGTTTAGTTCCGTATTCGAACTCCAACAGCCAACTGGCCAGAATAAAATACCTTTGGAGGCCCCATGTCACACGGCACCCGTTATACTACCGACCCAGATCCGGTTGGGCCAGGTCATGGAGATGGTACATGTGGCATCGTTGCTTCACGACGGAGTGCATGATGGTCCTCTCGAATCCCCCGATCTTGCACCGAATCGGGTGGGAGTTAAGCTGACAATACTCGGCGGGGACTTCTTACTAGGACGCGCCAGCGCGGTATTACCTCGGCTCGGAGAGAATGAAGTCGTTGAACTCGTGTCGGGCATTATATCAAACATCGTGGAAGGAGAGATGTTACGAATAGAGGGGGTTAAAATGCCGAGATCAAGCGTCATCCAGGGCGCTTCGCTTTCGGAGGCTTGGGAGCGATACTTGAAGAAAATATACTTTAAAACTGCAAGTCTTATGGCCAAAGGTGCAAGAGCTTCTGTAGTGCTGGGGGGATGTCAAGATGGTGATGCATTGAAGGAGGCTGCATACGTTTATGGGCGCAACATTGGTTTTGCAAAACAGGTTCCTCCAGCACGTTGTTCCATATTTTTGCGATGCTTACTATATATTTTCGCAGCTCATGGATGACGCAAATGATTATGAATTTGGTTTCAGTAGGGTACGACCAGGCATAGCTACGGCGCCTGCATTGTATGCGCTACAAGAACATCCCGAATTATTACCTATAATCAATCGACACTTGGCACAGGATGGTGATGTTGAACGCGTAGGAATTATACTTCTAGACCTGATGATTTTCCACTGACCATGTCTTATTCCTCTAGGTCCTTGATGCTGTACGCACTTCCTCAGCAGTAGGTCAGACACGGGATCTTGCCCGAATATATGCTAGTCGAGCAAGGGATGCCCTGGTGTTGCTTCCGGCTAGCGATGCATCTGATGCTTTAGAGATGCTTGTAGACCGCGTTGTAAGCGGCTCGTGTTAGCAGATAGTAGATTACTATATATGACAGGAAAGAGCCACGTGCAGCCTCCACGTCCCCTCGTTTAGTAACAGCTACTCTCCGTCGCTCATGTCCCTTACGGCGCTTTTCTATGCGTACATTCTCGGAGGCGTCACATTCATCCCCCTTGTTGTGGTGGCCGTCGTGGCCTACACCATTTACACCTCTGTACCCGTCCCTGCCGAGCCGTCCAAGCCTCGGAGGCGCACAGCTAATGGTCTAGACGAAAAGAAACGGCTCGACGCTAGTGTTTCAGACGGGCGCATTGTTCTCGAAACAAATGATGCACCCCGCACGCGGAAAGGGTGGCTCACCGTACGACGGACATTTGAAGAGCTACCTATAGATTCGAGTTACGTCCACTTCGTGCGCACGCTTTTAGACGCGCGGACGAAAGATCCAAAAAAATCGAGGCCGAAAGATATGTGGTATGTCGTCCTGAAGGCCAAAGTATTGTATCTATACGAAGACGAGGAAATGACGGAATGCGAAGCGGCAATCGAGCTTAGTAGTTACGACGTCATCATATATCCGGAGGGTCTCTTGGACGGAGAGTTGTTCACAAGGCGCAATGCTATCTGTCTCAGGCCAAAACCTCCGTCGGACAAACCCCTACCGGGTTCTCCGGGGGAGGTCGACACGGAAGACCCAGAAACAAAACTCGAGCAAGGGATCTCCAATGTAAAGAAGGAGAAAGTGAGAGACAAGTCGCTTGAATTGGGGAAGAAACGGGACACCGCGCAAGGCGAGATTGCCGGTGTTGCCGCACCCTGGTTCATGTTTGTCCGTTCAACCAGTGATATGGAGGACTGGTACCTTGCGCTCATCCATTCTTCGGAATATCCGGCTCAAACACCAACCTTGGAGCCGTTGGAGGCTGTTTTTGAGCCAGCGGATATGGAACATCTTGTAGCGACGTTGGATGAGCAACCTGATGTTATCCCTATGCGATGGTTTAACGCTGTTATTGGACGCATCTTTTTCAGCTATTACCGCACGCACAATTTGGAAGCATTCATAATCGGCAAATTGATGAAAAAACTATCCAAGGTTAAGCGCCCGGCCTTCCTGTCCGACATTGTGGTTTCGGAAGTATCTGTCGGTGACAAAGCTCCCACTTTCAGCAAACCTATGCTAAAGGAGCTCACCAAGGAAGGTGACGCTTCCATAGAGGTGCATGCACGGTATAAGGGAGAAGTGCGAATCACAGTGGAGGGCACTGCGACGATTAATTTGGGAGTCAGACTGAAGACATATACCGTCAAACTCGTTCTAGCCCTGATTCTTAGGGAAATCGAAGGGAATATGCTAATCAAAATCAAGCGACCACCAAGTAACCGCATCTGGTATGCTTTTACTCAGATGCCGAGGATTGTCCTAGACGTTGAGCCGGTGGTGAGCGACCGCCAAATAACTTGGAGCATGATTTTGGGAACCATAGAGTCGCGCTTAAAAGAAATCGTACGTATTAATAACATTTCCGAAGTAACAGGAATTAAATCATTATAGATCCAGGAATCAGTAGTATTGCCTAACATGGATGATATTTCGTTCTTCGAGAGCTCATCATACGCTCATCGAGGCGGCATTTGGGCAGATGCTTGCCGCAAGATAAGGGCAACTTTAAATATGCTGCAGCCAGTCATACCCTCTGCGCTCAATACAGACATGCAAGGCCATCCGACGTTATCACAAAACGGTGCGATCCCCATGGAGGGTCTTGCTGCTACTGAGCCCCATGATCAGTCCCTAACCTCAGCAGACACTCAGAGCTCCAAAGAGGCTAGCACAGTGGATGGGTTAGCTAATGGCGCCACGCCCTCTGGAAACCGCCGTCGCTCGTGGTTCTCTGGCCCGAACGCGGATGATGCTCCGGTCCTCGTGGACCAATCACTGGACAGTAATGACGACCAACTTGCGAACGAGGATGTGAGAGGCAGAACGTCGCATCCTAAGGTTGCGTCGACCGGTACACGATCATCAAGTTCTAAAGGGATGACAGATGTAAAAATGACCGACCTTGGGCAAGGCACTGAAGATGATGCGCAACCACACCTGTCTCGACGCTCCTCTCGACAGTCTCAGCGTGATCCTTACAGCAGCGATTTCGAAGATTCTACGAAAAGTAGATCTAATCCCTCTGTTCCAATGCCTCGTAGAACTTCGGACGCGGCATCAACAATAAGTTCATCATCTAGTCCCCCACGTGCCAGCTCATTTTTATCAACGCTCCGAACCAGAGACAGACAAGCAATTAAAGACTCCGCGAAAGAAATGGTGCATAAATTAGGTGTAAACTGGGGACTCAGAAAAGATTGGAACATGATWACGACCAGCAGAGAGCCTGCTACGGATAATTCGCGTGCTACGAAGGACGGATCTAGTAGCATGGTTCATGCCAGCTATGCGGACGTTAGAGCTGCTGTCGTTGAGAGAAAGGAAAGGGAAAAGACGTCGACACGCGACGCAACTGCCCCAGGGACGACTGGAAATGAAATATCTGATGTACCGGATACGTCAAGCAAAGACGCTATGGGGTCGTCATCTTTGTCTTTACCACCACGTACCCCGGAACAAACCAGGCGATCATTATCTAGAGGGCGCACCGTAACTGAGATCGACGACGCGCCCGCGGAAAGTCCTCTTACTCCGATACTTGTCCAACCCCAGGCCAAAACCATGACTATTCCAGGCATACACGCCAGTCACAGGGGTGAAGTCATGGCACTAGGATATGTTGCGCCGCCCCCGGTTCCGGACAAGAATAAAAATAGCTCTTTCTATCACCGATTGTTGAAGACTCCTGTCCTAACCGACTCTGAATCTTCTCAAGTTCCAATCGATGCCATCTCTGGGACTTTAGGTACTGACGATGATACACCGGCTGGGCCTACCACGGGGGTCGCGACATCCCAGACGCGACCTATGGCACCCCCTTTGCCGCCTCGTTCCCTTCCAGCAAGCATTTCTAAACCGGCGACTAACGCGGATGCTCAGATTTCGACCTCGAAGGATGACGACTTGCCAATGCTCCCCCAAGGAGAGGAAGAACGCCCGGAGCTCTCATTCCCAGAAAAACCCGAGGATAAACATAAGGATTCCCCTGTGCCTGAACCTCGTGTTCTTCCAGCCGTTGCCTCCCTGACATCCACTCCGACTCCACCCCCACTACCACCACGCCGAATACAGACGTCTGCTTAACTCGGGATATACTCATCTGCATTTCATGTTCCCAAACATCACCCTGTATTATACGTATACAGCTCACTATTTATTCTACAGGTTTGGCATTGTTCATGTTTCATTTTTTCAAAAGGCTATTAGGGCCACAGGGCCGTTCGTCCGATCAAAGTTAACAGCCTTGGTTGCTATGGGTTCAATCAGTGTCGGTAAGGATAGTGGCGGAGCCCTGAAGAGCCCTGGGCGCGTTGACACCGCCGGACATGTCCAGCCAGGTCCAGCCTTGCAGGAACGATATCATTACTGAGTAACACCATATATGTATTACGAACTATTCTGGGGTTGTTCTCGACTGCCATCTCTTCCACAAACTATTGTCAAGCCCCACGATGGCTCATGAGGTAGTTAGAGCGTATGCACGGTGTGTATTCTCATGATTGCATTGCAGAGGCCCTTGAACAGCATGAGCTTATCGGCAAGTCACATACCAATCCCTTCTGTGGGTCTCAAACATTCGCGGTCTCTATTGATATCTCCCAATCAAGACGCGTTGCTCGAGTTCGAAGAACGGCATCGTAGGGCAACAAGTATATGTAAATCTTCGACTAGAGCTGACGACAACGTGCCCAATCCGTTATTAACGCCAAAGACGCCTGCCGGCCTTCCACCGCCACCGCGGCGCCCAAGAGGATCGAAGTCGCTACCTTCTGAGTTGACGGCATTGTATGGCATAGGCGAGCCACCGACGCAAATGCCTGAGTCGCCTTCGATGACCGCGAGTTCGTCTGTGTCAAATCCTTTTATCAACCCAGCACCCACACTGGAGGAATTGCAGCAGGACGAATGCAGTGAAGCGACTCACGGCGACGCCGGGCAGCAGGGGAAGAACGCGGTGATTAGCGCATATCCTGGACAGTTTACGTCTGCGCAGGAGCATCAAAGCATGGAGTTGCCTGATTCTCACGCGCAGAACAGAGGTCGCCGCATCAGCATCCTGCCATTGTTGCCCATGTTCGACTTCCTCCATCTCTCATCTCCCACTGACCAGAAGAGCCCCAGCGACCGCCACTCATTTATTGACATTTTATCGCCTATCCACACGACTTCTTTCAATGATCCTGACGACCGTAATTCCCCAGCTACGAGGCCTGCTTCTAACTCACCGAAGCTGTTCGACCGTTCACTTAAAAGTCGCCGCATTTCTTCCGGAGTGCGGGGATTTTCGACCCCTCCTCCCTTGCCACTCACAACCAATTTTCTTGACACAAACGAACGCTCGGATCTTGTCAGAAAGTCCAGGAAACTGGCCCATGTGTTTGGTCAGACGCCTGAGGCTGGAGCCCTGACTCATGGCATGGACCCAACAGCAGTGGCCACGTCATCCCGGCTGTCAAGTCTAGCAAGCCGAAGGCATTCGTTACCTCTCGCTCTTGGAAGAACGGCTAAAAAACCAACCAATTCAGCCGCTGCGGATGCTGCGAAGACTCGTTCGCCCGTTTCATTCATAGATCTGTCAGATGACGATGACACTCTTTCGGCTATCATCCCTTCGCCAAGAACCGGACGCCGCCGGTGTTCTATTTCGTCCATATCTCCCTCTGAATATCTCTCTCCGGAGGTACTAGCCGAAGAAGCAAGAAGACGAAAAAGGGAGAAGCTCGCAAAGCTCCACCGTTTCCTTGGGCCCCGGGTCCCGGCTTCTCTTGCTCTTGGTCTCGACCATTCAGACTCTTCGCTGCCCCCTGAAAGAATGTTGCCTCYATCTACTAGCGACGACCCGTTGCACAAAGTTGGGAGAATGCGAAGAAGCAGTTGTGCATCTGAGTCTCCTCCCGCGTGGACCGATGATATCGATAGGATAAAGGCGGATCTAGGTGATAAGGAAAAGGCCATTAATGTTAAGCGAGCCCAAAAAATGGAAAAGGTCAGCCAGCACCATTTATGTTTGTCGGTTTGTAACTAAATAGAAATGCCAAAGGTCTTCGGCGTTGCGCCGCCACAAACCCTTTATCACACTAGACATGTACCCTCTCCTTCGGTGCCATCCGTCGTCGACATCAGTGCTTTACATCATCAGCGCAACCCTAACAGGTCTGCTTACATGAAGAACAAGGTCAAGAGGCCAGGGTCCTCCGAGTCGAGCCAAGGGCTGCTTTCCAAGGGTAGCAATACAGCGCGGGATTCTGCTGCTATTTGGTCTGCACTGATTACTAAAAGTGGGAGAAGGTCCGAGGTCTACTCACACTATCAACATTCTTTAAATTCACTACACGACATCCTCGATCGGGTATGTTCCGCCGCCTGACTATTTACTTTTTTTTWAAAGAAAGTTTCGGATAGGATGACAAGGCCTGTTTGGCTGAATTGCATCAGTATCTCAATGGGAGTGATCACTCACCGACTTCACCGACTTCACCCTCTTCTCCTGTCTTTCAGTTTTCTCCAATAAAAGACCGACGTGCCTCTAATGCATCCTCCGCCAAATCCGATCGTCGTCGGTCCCTTCCTACTCGGACGTCTATGATTTCAGTTGCTTCTGAAATCAGTATTACCTCCAAGCCGGAGATAACTGATTTTCAGTTGCGTCGGCGCAGGGCTGCAAAGTTAACTAATTTCTTTGGAGTGGATTACCGTGAGCTTGTCAACAATGTTCTTGAGAGCATCGAAAGCGGGCTAGAGCATGAACGTAAGCACGGGACGCTTCAGGCGGATGAAATTGAAGTAAGTGGAATCTTCATGCTTCAGCTGTACCATTTACTCATCGGACATACAGGACTTACTGCAAAAACTTCGAGAATTAAAACGTAGGGATATCTGTTAATATGTCTAATATAGTAGATACGGATTATTTCATGGATCACCTGTGCATGTCACCACTCTACTTCCTCTCTTAATGATGTCACTGTTCAATTACCACTGATGTATATGTAGGATATAATATTAAGTATCACAGAATAACCAGATCCCCATGGCATGAACTACACCAGAATACTTGGGAGTCGTCCAAAAACTGTGGACGCCGATGCCCGACAACTGGTGAGGCCGGTCGACTGCTGCCTGGCAGTGAATGCACTGGAGATAGAGCTCGTGACGGGGGTTGTACTGCCATTTCGCTTTCTATACGGGCTTTCAACATGCTCAGGCTAATTTTACGCTTGTGCAAGGTTTCCGGTGACAGTTCCTGCTCTAATACCGCTCGCGAAAGCGGTGACGTGGTGGTATTACGATGAGAACCAAATGAAGACCGGCGTAGGTCCGCTTCATTCCTGCTTGCAGGACGTGACGGAACCGGAGAGAATGATCTGTTGACGTGCAATGTAGAGCGTGCGTGCCTGAGTTGTTCCTCCAAAAATACGATCTGCTTCTGGAACGTGTGAGCTTTCGCTTCGGAATCGAACACGGAGTCCTCAAGAGCCCTTATTTGGGACTGAGCTGCGGAGAGATCCAGYGCATATTGCTGTCTGAGTGTTGCAACAAATTCATCGTCGAGCGAACGAGGACCTTGAGGTGTCGTTTCATTCCGGAAAACTTCAGATTCTTCTGCCTTGACGCGTAATTCATATCGCAATGTTTCTATCTCCTGTCTGGCTTGGTCGAGGACATCGCGCAGCTGGTTCTACCATAAAAACTGGTCATTGAAACTTGGGAAAGAAAAGCGAGAATATATACCTCAGATATTTCCTGATTTTCCAACTCCTTTTTCAAGGCCGAAAATTCATCCCTCTGACCTGTAATAATGGCATTCAACTGTTCGATCGAGCTCGAGTTCCGAACGAGCTCTTGGCGCTGTGAGGCCCTTTGACTCTCTAGGTTACGCAAACTTTGCAAGGCATCATCTAGCTGATCCTGCAGCTCCGCATGTGTTGCCTGCATTTCTGATGATGCAGCTACCGTTTCTGCATGTTCTTTTTCATGCTGAACCCATTTCTGTTGCCATTGATCGTTCTTTTTTTCGATCTCGCTACGAGCATCATCCAGCGAAGATGTCAGGTCACTTATTGCACCTTCACGGTCTCGCAGAGTACGTTGCAAACTTTCAACCGTCTCTGTAAGGTTTAACTTTTCCGATGTGAGCTCAACAATTTTTGGGCGCATTTCGTCCAATGAGCGCATTAAATTTGTACCCTCCAGCTGTAAGTCTTTCTGGATTTTCTCCGCTTCGTCGGCGCGGCGCGTCGCAGTTCGTATGTCACCCTGTAGCGTCTGAACTTGTCTCGCCTGGACAGCCAGGTCTGAAGATGCCTGATTAAGCATCCCTCGTAGCTCCTGGACAGAATGCTCGGTCTTTTCCACCTGCCGTTGAAGAGAGAATTTCTCGGACATAAGGCTATCTCTTTCAGAAGTCACTTCAACTAGTTCTTGCATTGTTCTGGCGCACTCTTCGTGCAAGGCTGCGTTTCTTTGTTCCAGATCAGACTCTTTTTCTTGCAGCGCGTGACACTGCTGCTCCAGCTCCTCGCATTCGGATTTCAACGTCGTTTGGGACTTGTCGACTGATTAGCCAAAATTAGCCCGGAAGAATTCGACATACTTGTCTTGATTTAGAAAGCTGAAACTCGAATTCATCGGCTCGATCCTGGGTATTCTTGAGAGATTCCTCCAGACGTTCGGCGCGATCGTCGCTCTGGATTTGTTCCTCAAGTTCTCGTACGCGACGTCGGGAGCCTTCAAGGTCGTTCCGCAACTCAGCTATGGAGCCATTTGCTAGTTGTAATTGACGTTCCTAATGACATATATTACAACGTATTCTAGTCATAAGAGACACATACCTGGTCTCGGCATTTTTCATTGAGCTCTCTCTCTCCTGTTTCAAGGCGGCGTAGCTGGTCCGACACAGATTCATAGCCGGACCGAAGACTTGTCACCTGCGCCTCTAAAACGCTACTTTTCATTCTCTCATCAATAAGCGAGCTCTCAAATTCACGGGCACCTGATTTCTTTGTCAGTTCACAGAGTAACAGTGATTGTAGACTCACTGGATTCTACGTCTCCCAAACGATGCAATTCAGTTGCAAGACTAGACTTCTCCGAAACAAGGAGTGACACAGTTTGTCGCTCATTGTCGAGTGACGATTCTAATCTGTGACGTTCTTGTTTGTATTGGGCAGTGGATTGCTGGAATTGCGAACGCTCTGCTTCCAATACTGCTTCCACTTCACGTAGTTCTGAACTCGTGGTATAAAAAATCTCCCACTTGTCTCAATATCCTACACTTACTTGATTCTGCATCTCTGAGACGTTCAAGATGTGCGGGTGAGGTAGCTGATCCAAGTTTCACGGGATCAGCCTGGCCACGATTTGAGTCATCTTGACCGTTTACTGCTTGAACTACAGATTGACGACGAGGCGCTTGTATGACACGTGCAGGTGGCGACGTTGGTCGTGGCAGTGAAGAAACCCAAGAGGCATCCGTCTCACCCTTTGAGAAACTGTTGCCACGAGTAATAAATGCTACATTCAGTCTGAAGCGTATACACAACTCACAGTTCAGCCACATCACGGGTTTTATCCTGTTCAAAGGGTGCAGGTGATTGTGTTCGCGAGGGCACCTGGCTAGTTGGTTCAGGGCCAGCCTGGGGCACTCCTGCTTTCTGCCGCCTGCGATTGAGCTAACATACAGTAAACGTAACGGTATGACCAAGTCAAAAAATCTCCATACCATGGCTTTTGCCCGGGCTGCCTTGGCAGCTCTATCGTCTTCAGACATAGCTAGATTATTGGCAAAGGTGTTGATTACCAAATTGAGATACACAAGCAAAGCATCCGGGTCCGCACGATCAGAGAATTCTCATTTGCCAACATATGTACCAGGAAACTAACCGAAAAAGAGGATAGAGTAACAAAGAAGAAACAGGTAACGATATAACGGCACGGCAGTGAAAATGCCTCAGGAAAAAATTAATGAGTGACTCTTAGTGTCCATATACGGACTCCACCGCTTGTGGCATGCCCGCTGGCAGGCGCTGGGATCACGGAACAGATGATCCTGCTTTAAGAAGGATATGGCAACCGTGGTATACAAAACAGGGCATGACGACTATGCCCATACCTAGGGAAAAAATCAGTATATGTAGCAAATTTCAAGCGTCTTGACTTACTCTAAGAGTGCTATCCCAACTGCCTGTGCATAATGCCATACCGTCAACACTAACTCCTAGACAGCTGACTCGGTTTTCATGGCCAGTTAGTACGCCGACACGCTCGCCCTTCAGAGTATCCCAGACATTGCAGGTCCAATCGTCGTATCCACCGAAAAGAATGCGACCAGAGATGGAAAAGGCGACTGATGTGATACCACACAATATGTTGTCGTGAGTGAAAGAGTTGAGCTCCCTATCTGCTCTTATGTCGAACAGACGGCAAGATGCGTCATCCGAACCCGTTGCGAACGCATCTCCATTTGGGAAAAACCTTGATTACTTTCAAAAAACGGTTGAGCCGTAAAATAACTTGATCACGTACTGCACAGCATTGATGTCAGATTCGTGTCCGGTAAATGTTTGGGTAGCACGTCCACTTCGGATGTCCCAAAGCTTTGCAGTTGCATCACAAGCGCCTGAGACAAAAATGTTTTGGTTGGGTCCAAGAGAAAGACTATGATACCAAACATCAGCGATAACAAGCTTCAGGTGAATAAACCAACAGACCTCATGACATCGCCAGTGTGGTCACTAAACTCTACTACTCTTACTCCAGCCTCGATATCCCACAGCATGCATGTCATGTCCCCAGAACTCGTCACTATCTGACGGTCATTAAGGAAGCGACAACAACTGAGATAACCAGAGTGTGCGCTCAATTCACGAGCACCTCTAGTGTTAGACCCGTCTCTGTTGTTGGCATTGTTCAAGCTATAGATAGAGCAGATATTGTCCAGGCCACCGCAAGCGACGAAATTGCCAGAAGGAGAATAAGCGCAAGTCATAACCCAACTTGATCTCAAGGGAATGGCGTGAACTTTGTTTGTTGTATACGCGTCCCAAACAATGAGCTTCCCGTCTTGTGAAGCAGAGACGAGATGCCTTCTGTCACCAGCCCAGTGCATGGCGTAAATTTTTGCGAGATGGCCTCTTAGAATACGCCTCTGGCGCATCACGATACGGGGAAGTGAATCAACCTCCGCGGCCATAGCTCGCACTGAGATACCATAAATCAGTCAAACAGTGGTGTGCATGGTAAATAAACTGACGGCTGGTGTCCGCTGATGATTCTCTCTTGGCGCGGATTTTCTCCTTCAGACTCTCTGCCTCGCGCCGGGCGGCGGCAATACGTTCCTGAATGTCTGCCTGATTTTGCGACATATTTGGGAAGTCAAATGAAGCGCCTTAACAGGATATCAGCCCGAACATAATATGGGAGAGCGCGAGTAAAGCCTACAAGTAGGAAGAGCTCAAGCGGAGGAGGATAAGAGGGCGGGAGGGAGGGTGGGAAGGTGGTAGTGGATAGACGAACAAGGTGAGCGCACTGATGGGAACCACCGCCGCAAATTGCCGCTTCGAACTCCGCTCCTCTTGCAACTGTGGCACCGAGTCTCGTCAAGGTCATAGACTGTATCCTGTGCTTTCTAGCTTGAATATGTTGTTTTTTTCTCATCATCTCACGTTTCATGACTTCATGAAATCACGTCGCTTATGGAGCTCATCCCGCAAAAGGAATAACTCTCACCTTTCTGCGCTATCTCCGCATGTCGATCGTAATCCTTTTTCTGTAACTCTCGCGGTCAAATGGACATTCAACGTACATCATTGTTGTCGCTGAATAATCCAATCCCAGAAGGTCCTGGAACGAGCTTGCGACTGTCATTTGTTCCCATCTGTTTGCAGGCGTTCACATATGTCTCTGTGGCTGCGCATGCCATTCGGCGCCCAGAAAATGTTTTTTTTTTCAAATTGGTATATTATATATCATGCTTTGAGATGCCCATTCACATGAGAGCCGAGCTTTGTCAAGTTGTTGATTTGTTACTCATGGAAGTTTGTGATTGGAAGCCGAGCAGATTAAATCTCGTCGTCAGCACAGAGACCTTCTGATAAATCGAAGCACATACACCCTCAGCGTCCGACTTATCATGCGTCCGACTTATCCTGACAGACCAACGTTCCTTCTCCACTCTGTCTGGTGACACGTTTATATTATTCAGTATGTGGCTAATCCTTGCCAGCGACACGGTACGGTGGCGTGCCGGCTGTTCGTGCCTCAGCTTGTGTACAACCAACTGGAGGTATTTGACAAATCTGTTGAATAATAAATCATACTAACAATCATGCCGTTGTCTTTTTCCCTGTTTTCGGCTCGGCGACGCTATCTAAGTGTTCATGAATTCCAGAGATAATCAAGCAAGAACGAACTCCTGTTTTAGACGACCGGCAGTCAGATGAAATGGGTGAGTCTTATCTCAATCATCATTGTTGACTCATGTAGCACATTTCTTCCATTCCAGACTAGCTTCTTCCATGAGAACCCGCTATTAACGGCTAGAGCTTGTCTTTGGCAGTCAGTATTGTCCGTAATCCCATTGTGGATATGGAATGATGTCCGAACAACCCGTTGGGAGTAAACAAGGCGGGAGTCAGCATGGTATATGACAAGTCACACTGCAAGTGAACTGTAACAATTTCCATCTGCGGGAGCTTGATCATGAGAACTTATGATCACTTGCGGACCGAGCCACCTTAAATTCTAGATGCTATCTGTTTGCTTGAAGCTCAGACATGGGCGACTATCAGCCGAATATTTGTGGACGATGATCACCTACGATGATTGAGCCAAACTGGTCTGAATTGGTTCAACCTCTGAACGTGCGAACACTCCAGTAAAAGCCTTTAAGAGCTAACAAGGGTCTTATGCCAGAGTATTCTATTGTTGGACCGCTCAGAAATTAAATGCCCTATCATTTTTCGAAACAGAAGATCGGGCTTTCCACGACACCCGTAGCGGTTGGCAGGACGCCACATAAGCGGCTATGTCCTCTGTGAAAGTAAGAATGCCGGTGTGAGTGACAACGATGCAAAATGGTGACCATTAATTCAGCAGCGGAGCAACGGTAAGTGGGGCTGCCGCGACTTTTGCACATATATGACTAAATAGAGCCTTGGTTAAAGGAGATCGAAAAGTATCTCCTCCTAGCCCCAAAATTATAGATACCGGAACACACTTCTGCCGTCAGCTGGAATGCAGGACTATACGTAGTGGACGACGACGGCCTAATTCTTTGCATCCGGAGGAAAGTGAGCAGTTCAATCATGCTTTGGCTAGGGGACGTACTGACAACTATTTTACTGTGTACAGCGATGACCTGTTCCTTGAAATAATGCAGCGGTGCAACTAAACACCACGGCTAGAATAAAGTACAGCGCTGCATTGTTTATAAATAAGCTTTTACATCTTATCGTGGCGTCCACGTTGGTCCGGGATGATAGCAATTCCTATTTCATTCCATCATGTCCCTGTATCGTGGTAAGTCTTACTTCCAAGTCTGTCGTTTGTTCCGTTCAACGTTTCATTGCTCAACAATGTCATAATCAGGGGGCTACGAGATTAGATCGATCCGTAGAGCCAATATGACCATACCAGTAATGGATGTTTGTTTTTCAGTGCTCTCGTTTCGAGTGAAGGCTGATATATCCTT
Organism: Amanita brunnescens Koide BX004; assembly: GCA_001691785.3. Classification (NCBI taxonomy): domain Eukaryota; kingdom Fungi; phylum Basidiomycota; class Agaricomycetes; order Agaricales; family Amanitaceae; genus Amanita; species Amanita brunnescens. The sequence goes on along the minus strand of JNHV02000130.1, from coordinate 18,988 downwards.
TTATCGTCATTCTTGCTTGAGGCTCCGTGAACCTTTGATTGGAGATATGTCAAGGCCAACTGACAATAAACGGCCCCTTGACAGCCCAAAAGCGCCGGAGATCTGACGATTCATGGCTTTTCCGCCACATAAAATTTCCAAAGCTGTGTATGCTCCAGGTTTAAAAAGGCCTTTCGAAACTCCAAGACTTCACCAACTCACTGGCTTTTCGATTATGTCCTCTAGTGAGTTTTATGTCGGCCCTTTCCATCGCTCTCGAACTCACCTGTATTTTATAGCACCGAGTGTTACACTTCTAAATAACTGTCAGTTGCCTTGCGGATGTCTGCCAATATCTTTTTGTAAATGACATGGATATAAGACCTTCAGAACCGACATGAACTTCATCTGCTTAGCTGGGGAGAGGTSAACAGTGGACCCAGCCACATCATACAATGGCACATTGAGTGCAAAAGTAGGTTTGACTCAGCGCCGCGAATATATCCAGCATGCTAACAAACGAAAAGTCAAAGGTGTTATTAAAGGTGTTGGATCCGGGCCTACAAAGAGCTCGGCAAAGCAAATTGCTGCTGAGCAGGCTTTACGGGTAAGTGACCGCGTTTTTAAAACGCGAAACTAGTATGGAGTCCTGACACCATGCAAAAGACTCTCGAAGCTGAGAATCACTGAATTATATATCTATGTGTATCTACCAACTTGTAGTGTTTTGTAGCTGTCCACGTTTGACCTGTAACTATGAACTTAGATCTTTCGAACCTTGATTTTCGGACGATCTGCGGCCGATTCACACGCTCGTGTTTGCACCTGAAATGCAACGCTATCGCCAATTATTACCATATTTTCTTGCTGCCGCAACCGGTGCGTTCATACGTTTGTGCGCTGGCATAATATCGAACGGAATACAGGCGTCGTATCTGGCATATACGTATTCAAACCACTGTTCAAAGAGGCTAGCGCCGTCAAGTAAGGTGTTAGTGAAATTGCTCCGGCATCACCTGACGTGTTGTTATGCATAGCGTGCCATCATCAAATGACCACCAGCTGGGAAACGATGCCCGATCTCGTCCCGCCAAATTCAAGGAATGAGTAACAACTATATATGCACTCATGGGTAGATAACGTATTTGCTACCGCATCACAATGACCCATCTATTTCCATATTCTTTCTGGTTTCCCCATTTCGTCGCTCCCAGACCTAGTGCGGATATGAGCTCTTACTGTAGGAGAACAAATGCGCCACGCACCTGCAATACGGCTTCTCCAAGGAAGATCATTTCCTTCCGAGTTTCCTCAACAATCAAATCCTGGATCATGAACCACCGTTCGCTCTCGACTCCCCCTCCTGCTGCACGAAGGTATACTTTCCACGCCGTGTTGGCCTTATCCCGCGTCGTTCCSGCTACTGATTCGTGAGTGACATTAGCTATCAAATCATACAACGTAGAYGCGTCGGACGGTGGATGGTCGATATCTGTTGGTGTGGAATTAGGATCATCTGCCATTTGAATGAGCACTACGCGTACACTCTCTCAAGTCTAGACCGCGCAACGGAAAGTTGATAATAGTTGGATTCTTCTCTTCCACGAAGACATTTTTGGTAAAGCGTTTGAAATGTAGAATGATATACAGAGGTAATCGTTGACATTTGTACCGCCTCAGTTGCCCTCCAGATTCCTATAAGATGCGTAAGGCTACATGCCAATGAACTGTGCACGGAACTGACCTGTGTTGTTTTACCATCGTATTTTGCTAGGACAGTATGTATGTTGACCTGAGGTATGATGTTCTTCTCGATGGCGTCCTGAAACAGAGGAGGAGGAGGAAGATCTAAGGCAAGGAACAGGAAGGGCGAAACTGTAGTTTTGATATCTTCAAGAATGTGAACACTCTAGAACTTATGTTTTAGTCAATGGCTTACCTCTGTCGATGTCAAAACGCGGCTTTTCGCCCCCTCCTACATCTGGTCGGACTAGAACATGTTGTGTCTCTGCACGCAATTCCCCTTGGAACGTAGAAAATATGATGCCTTCGCATTTCCGGTCAGGTAGTTTGGTTGATCGAYGACAGTATACATACTAGAGTCCCGCTTTTTTGTACCGCCCATATCCTTATGGAGTCGATTCAATAGCCAGCTTAGGAACTCAACCGGATCACCTTGCTGTTCCAGACGAAACTTTCCACCACTAGCCCGATTAACTTCTTGCAAAAATTCATGTGGGCTAACTTGACTTTTGAAAAGACGGGGATTCCAGAGTTTCTTAGCAAGTCCGGCGAATCGCTTCAGAAGCTCAGATTCTTTACCGCGGAAATTGGATAGCAAGAGATAGTTTCGTAGTGGTGGAATATGTAGAAGCGAATGAATGATTACATTCATATGATCGTTCTTCTTAATGTTGTTAAGACCAATGTAACCAGGAAGATACGGCTTGTGGTTCAGATCGTATGAAAGCTTGCCGATATTGTGCGGTGAAGTGAGCTGTGCTATGGAGCTCCTTGTAAATGACGGAGCAAGAACAAAAGATATATCTTCTAAGGAAGGATCGGCGACAAGATAACCGTCGGGAAGCACGTATACCTAGGTAATGCATTACTCGACCAATTAATAGGCTGGCAATTCGTGCGCAGACCTTGGTAGTTTCAAGGTTGATAAACACGTGGTGGTCATCGTGGATGGAGTGTGCATATGCGTAGGATTTGCGGCCCCTTCCCCGGAAATATTTGCCACACACGAGGCATCCATACACATTGATATCGGACAAAGACACGGAGCATACTTTCTCAAAATCAAAGTCTAACGCAGCTCTTTTGATCTAGGAAAAGGTAAAACAGACTGAAGGAAAGGAAAGATCAAGACTTGCCGTGTCTAGGTACAAGTCAGACGCTTTCACTTGTTCTGTCTGCGCAAGCGCCGTCTCATCCTCATCTATGTCATCTGCGATGTTGGGGGACGCAGTGACCTCGCGGCTATGTGTTTCCTCAGAGAGCCTTGGACGCTTAGAGGGTCTCTCATTTTCTGTGGCTTSCATCCTCCGAAAGTTGAATGATGTCGGTTTGTGTTACATAATCACGCCTATTTCAGCCTCTGTCAACTGAGGTATGATCACGACTTGTTCTCGCTGTCGCTCGTCCTTCGCTCTTCGTCGGTGGATTACTGTTAACTTCTCGTCCTCGTCTGTCGCCGCAAGCCACCAGTTGAAACCATCTTTGCACCTTGATCCCAGCTTAAAATCCCTGCTCAAAGATGTTGACATGTCATTACTGAAACATAAAAATGTACCATCTCATAGGGTGCTCGAAATATCTCCTGAGGAATCGGATACGACCGCGGACTCCAAGCGAACCGAGCCTGCTGATGAGGATCTCGAATTGGGCAGGAAGTCCCCGGCCGCAGATTTCGGAAGCCAGAAGATTGGTGCAGTCGTTCTATCCTCTCAATTGGCCAAGTCCATCAATCAGCTGATACAAGGTTGAGCACCACTTCTTTCTCATCGGCAATTTCCTGATCGTTTTCAATGTTAGAATCAAATAAAGGACTGCTACACGCTGATGCTAAGCGTCTCTTTCTAAACGAAGACCAGTCAGATGGGGAACACGGTTGGGAGGCTCAGTATGACGTTAGTTATCGATCCAGAAGCCAAAGCTCTCGCCATGCTGAGCGCGATGGCACAGCGTTTGCTTCTGTTGCTCTTCCTGCCCACTACTCCGCCATTAGAGCAGTCCTTTATCACGTAAAATTGCGGCTAGGACCATCATGGTCCGTCCAGAACATTATTGATTGGGGCGCCGGTGCTGGCAGTGGGCTGTGGTATGAGCAATATCAGGGTTCTCCAATCGAAGACTGAAGTCCTATCTAGGGCAGCTGTTCACTCCTTTCGGGGGCAAGGATCTGAACGGAACGAAACGGAAGTAGAAGACTTTCAGCTGTCAGGTTCCACTATCTTAAATTATACTGGAATAGAAAAAAGAGAGGGTCTAACTTCCATAGGAAAACGTCTCGTGGATGGTAGGTAAATAATACTTCGGTTGATTCACAATCCTTCATCACGCCAGGTAGGCATTGATTGCGGCAAGCTACATATTCACTGGCGAAAGTCATTGCAAAAGGACGCGTCTTTCGATGATAAGCAGACAATTGCACTATCTGCGTTCTTTCTTTCAACATTATCAACTGACGTAGCGCGTAAGAAGCTGGTAAAGGAGATGTGGGAGAGTGGAGCGGAAGTGATGGTTYGACTCAATTAATATTGTCCCTCTACCTTCGCTAATCATTGCTAAAGGTGTTGATCGATCACAAGACAGCAGATGGCTTTGAGGCCATTGCAGAAGCTCGGGAATACTTACTCAAGCTGGGTAAGAAGGAATTGGAAGATTTGCAAGACCATGATGAAACCGACCCTGTTCCAAAGGGATCGCATGTTATTGCCCCGGTCTGTTTACCCTAGCCCGACGAAACTCTAACCTTTGGATCTAACACCACGCCAGTGTCCACATGATGGGGCCTGCCCTCTTGTTCGTGACGGTATTAGCCGCCTTCCTTGTGGGTTCTCCCAGCGCATACAACGGCCCGAGTTTGTACGACGCACGAAACATTCCAAAATCGGGCACGAGGACATTGAGTACTCGTATGTCGTTATTCGTCGTGGAGCTAGACCGCCTGTGGCCACTGCACAAGCTGGGAGAACAGGAGAAATAGGACTCCAGGCACTGCAACGAGCTGCTCTAAAGGACATGCCAATTAAGGAATTATTCTTACATGATGGTTTGGCAGAACCTTTGCCTGTTGACTCAGAAAACCCTGTGGAATCCGGGCTCCCAACGGTTCCTGTCATACAGGACAAGAATGAACTTGAAGCTGCCTTGCGCCAGGAAGCCTTTGGCTGGTCACGTTTGATCTTTCCTCCCTTAAAGCGCAGTGGTCATGTCATTCTGGATGGTTGCACAGCAGGAGGTACAAAGTGACAATATATCTATTTGCATACGGTTCACGCTTTGACAGGTAAAATTATGCGCATGATTATACCGAGATCTCAAGGCAAACAACCATATTATGATGCTCGAAAATCAGTCTGGGGTGATATCTTTCCACACCCGCCGAAAAACCCAGCTCAAGAACGTCATTTGGGACCGAAAACGAAAGCAAGCTCTACCGATGATCGAACTAGCAAGAGAGGCAACCAAGATGTTCCAGGACATGATAAGAAATTCAGGAAACGGCATCTCAGAGCGCTTTTATCGGAAACCGAATAGGAGATACCTTCTATATYATATATCTTTGCTACTAGCGTACCCAAATTTCTACCAATCAGCGAGTCGTATACCGGGCCCCTGGCCTGAGCTGAGCATCACTTTGCTAATGGCAGTAACTACAATGGATTCAGCATCGACACCACAATCAATCACCTGGGGTTTACCTGGTTTTGCACCTGAATTTTTGGCTCTGCGACCTTCATCTTTTGTGTTACCTGTGACACGCTTTACGGAAGACATGAAGTGACGGATATTTCTGACAACGTCGTCGACTGGAAAATTCAACTAAATCGAGATTAGTTTACGGTATTTGACAGTCATGAGGGTGATGCAAACTTTTGCAATGGCGACGCGGATATTTCCGGATTTGTCTGCTCGCCATTCACTTGTGCCTTGTATTCGCTGGATGTAGCCAGCAAAATCTTCCGTTACGGTCCCCCGACGTTCTGAAGGCATCAAACCTAGAGGTCCCAAGATTCGTCCGAGCTTTGGCGTAATTGCTCTGATAAGGGCGGGAGAGCACAGAATCGTAGTTGCCTTGTAACGATTATTGGCGACCTGTTGGGAAGTCTTGTCAGTGCGTTGGCAGACGAGAATTGAGGAGTCAGACGGACACCCTCGATCAACTCTGGTCCGCCCACAATGTGCGCCCCAGCTTTCTTTGCTTCTTCTGCAAGGCGTCCCTCCGCGAAGACAAGTATTTTATCTTCCGATTTCGGTTTGGCTTCCCTCGGAAGGTTGACACGTCCTTTAGGTATAGCTACACCATTTTTWATTTCGGTCTTGACAAACAGCTCGTACGTCGCATTTGGTGATGCAACTTCCACCGCCTAAGGAATTGTGAACACGTACAGCACATTTTAATGAAATTAACTGACGCGAAGGACGGAAATGGCATTCATGAGGGTCAGCTTCTCTGTAGCTTCATCTAGTTTGGCTGCCTTGGCAGCACGTCTTTTCACTTTCGCAGCCAGTGCCTTTTTGGATGGAACGCGGATCGTAGACTTCTTATCCCGACGAGCTAAAAGCAGCGCACTGGTTGTTGAGAAGGGACGCGAAGTCTGTTGGAACAGGGATATGTAGTTCTAGTCGGCCACAAAAAATGAAGCCATACCGCGAGAGCATGCCTGGTATGCCAGGCATGGTGACATAGTGCGGCAAACATCACTGAGAGAAGGGTCGTGGGAAAATACTACCAGACATACTAGACTTGGGAATCGTCACAGTATAATGATGGGTTCTATGTCTAGTGCCTTCCGAAGAAGTACGAAGGATATGTTATCGAGATAAGCGCAGCTTCACATGCTCGGCTCATCATCTCTGCAATGCCCCAGTCTGATACGGTCGTCTGTAAAGAACCCGGCGGTGGCTTTTGGAATGAAATTAGAACAAGGCGTCAATCATGCAGGGCGTTGTACATACGCTTCTGTTTGTTTCATTTTTGCTGCCACAAGCCTTCGTTTGGCATTTTCAAAATGATTGTCCCTTAAAGAAGTATTATCCCCGTATGTTCTCCACAACCCCAAATATCGCATAACCATAACGAATTTTTGCATCATGGCTCGAATATATTACCTTATTCCGATGTATTTCCACCTAATAACGCGCATGTCACTTGTCGGTGTTTGATGGAGATACAATTAAAAAGTGTTTGGCTGTGTTCCTGCTTGCAGATGGCAGACTTGAGCAGGATACCTGAAACGCGCGTGTAGCACGCGCAATGGGCAGCCCGTGGGAACAAATAGTCTCGCGATTGACTGCCCAATTAGGCAATCCAGTCCTTGCCATGTCCGCTCCTCGCTCACTTCGGTTGACAGCCGGTAGTGCAAAATTATCYGCTAGATTCTACGCGACACGGAATGAAGCCGCAGGGGATCCAAAGAAGGAGATAATTCGGAAAACATTGTACCCTAGCAACATCCGGAATCGCGCTTCTCCGACAGGGACATGGAGGCCAGATGTTGGCCGGGCTGTACAGCATGCCATTCCCTCCGTACAGGCCCACGACACCATTGAACGCGCATGGCTTCTCCACAAAAGGCATGTACGGAAACAGAGGGAGGCAGAGTTGGCGCGGAAGTTTGCGTGTATGAAAAAGGCAATGGAAGAGTTGGAGAGAGTTGACAAATCGTTGTATACGTCGGCCAACAAGGAGGAGGATCCACGAGCCAGAAGTGTCGTTGAAGCTGAACTATCCAAGTCGATGAAAACATCCGAGATACGAATCCTAGAAGGTAGAGTTCGTGGGCTTTTCCCGCGCGAGTTGCGGATACCAGCGGATACCCCGTCTAAGGATGGGTGGAATTACGACTGGAAACCATTCCCCCGTCCACTGTAGTTGGTTCGTTTTACTATTGTGAATGCTATTGATAAACTCATTTGCATCTCCAGCATTCCTTAACTAAAGACACGTGGCAGCTAGAGGTAGACTGCATATATAGTCCATTTACTGCGTTATCTTACAAGGATGCGATGGCAATGTACAGAATAACATCCGAGCAATAATGGCTGGCTAAAAGCCTTCTCTGATAGGGATGCCCAACCCTTCAGGACCCATGAGCCCTGGTTCATGACGACCAACCGAGGCTGTTTTCCCTACAACTGTGCCATGAATTGCTTCGAGTGCTTCTGTCCATTTGCTGAGTGCCGCGTAGCGCTTCTTTTCCAGACTCTGCCTGTGAAAATGATTTAGATCAGAAGCACGACCGTGATGCATAACTAGACATTTACTTTCTGTCCAACTCTAGCCTCATGCCAACTTGATCAATCCGGCCATCTACTTTACCTTCTAGAATCAGGCCCACTAATAATTCTTCGACTTCATGCGTATCGACGTTGAGTTGCTATTATATCTATCAGTAAATATTCACTTCGTAACATGGTGTGTGAAACCTTGGCGAGAAACACCAGTTCTAATCGTGTATAGGGCTTTATAAGGTCAATCAGGTACTGTGTTCGGAGGCTGCGGAGGAGGTCCCCTATATGGGATCGAATGAAGCGATCTGCCATGATCGTTTCATGATTGTCTAGAACATGATGAAGCACATCCATATCAAACAATTGAGATGGACGATGTACCTTTGAGAATCTTTTCCGCGAGGTGCACTTCTCGTCGTTGGTATGCATCAACAAGATCGGTCATGGCTTTGATTTGCGGGTCATTTTTATACCTTGGAACCCGATGTAACCCATCTCAAGAAGAAACCAAACTGAACCTACGGCTTAGTTTCTTGACTGTCGAACGGATTAACCTCTGATCCCATCAACATGTTCGCTAGCACGAGATATTTGAGGACTTGGATCCGTTGCGGCGATCCAGCTTCGTCGTAATTGCGGAACGACTCAAAGAAATCTTCGCTTGCTCTGTTCCACTGACCTGTTCAAAAGTTGGTGCGACAGCGTAATTCGAGCATGGCAAAGCATACGTTCTCCCATCCACATCTTTCCCCCACACTCCTTGATAACACCCATGATACGTGGGTGGGGAATGGCTGAGCGAACGTTGTTAGTAGCGTTGTATATTTCCTACAAAATGTGAGGGTAGCCAATATGTCACCGTGACGTCGTACCTTCAACTTTTTGAAGTTCTTTGTCTCGTTGTACATTTGAATTTCTAGAGCATATATCTCCAATAATTGGGTCCCGCGCTGAGATTGGTCGTCGTCGCCAACACTGAGGTTTGCAGCGTGATGCAGTTCGCGAATGAGCTGGTTAGRAGTTAGTCGGCATAGTAAGATACCACGATCAAGGATACTTTTGACARGCGCGTGAATTCCTTGCGGTCAAGCCACAGTTTAGCAAGCTTGAGATTCGTTTTCAATGACAGACGCTATTGCGAAAATTGAAGTAATGTATAACGGAAACTATTGAAACTCACCTCGTTCTTGGCTTCTTCCAGAGCATCCTTAGTAGCTTGATAGAATTTTTCAAGGACATCRACCTCAACAACGCCGCCTTTGCCACCACCTACGTAGTCTAGAATCCCATTGATGGTCTTCTCAGAATAATTGCGGGTCACTGCGGACTTGGTGTACGTTAACAGACGTTTGTACGTCCCTAATGCATCGTTTGGTCTACGGAGGGTAAGGAAAAGCAGTTTTGTGGCCTGCTTTAGTGCTTTGAAACCCCTGTGGAAGATAATGAGAGGTAAATACATTATCTCAATGGCGCGTACCAGTCACCCTGTTCTTTCTCCTGGTCTACGATGACACGGAATTCTTTCAAAGCTTCTTCAGGATTATCTTCCTTCTTGGCTGACAAGACTGAGCAAATCAGATGGACCTAAAGGAGAGCAGCGCACATTTGGCTTTATAGTACATATTCTCGACATCTACGTTCCCCGATTCCTCTGCGTCCTCGCCATCGGAGTAGTCAAAGTCGTAATCCTGCGGATCGATTAGCAGAGGTTGATGGAATAGAAGAGCCAACCTCGTCCTCGCTGCCTTGCATATAGTCGGCATCGTCGTCGTCCATGTCTTATGTGATTACATCATCGAAACGCGTTACTTGATGATGAGTCCCTGCCACAGTCTGTCATGTCCAGTTCGCCCGTGCTGCCCGGCGGCACCGTCCAACCCTCAACATCCCGCAGCAGCGTAAAGCAGCCGGACGATGTTGCAAGTCTCACTTCATTCAATCCGTTCTCCGAGGAAGATGATAACGACAAATCTTCGTATACTCTCGTCACCTCCATATTCGAGAGGGTGAAGAATACTTTGTCTGCTCCACTGGCCTCAACGACCCCCGCTGCAGGGCCCTCAGTTGCAGGCACCTATGCACCAGCGCCACAGAACTCGACAGACCAAAGACGCCTTTCCCATCCAGGCCAGAGTCAGGTATCAGCGCCGGGGTCCAAGACTCCCGGATCAGAGCGCCCTAATCCCCTCCATCCCGCAGTTGCGTCGGCTGCGCCGCCTCTGGTCTCGCTCACCCCTGCACAATCTGAGGTCCTCTCGTACAACGCGGAATATGAAAGGTCGCCGTCGCGCGGCGGTGCTTTCTATTCTCCTGTATGGGATTCCTCGGAGGGCGCCCTGTTTGGGACATCGATTCCTGGATTTCCTATCCCTGATGATGCTCGTAGCGTTAGAACATCTGCTAGTTTGCATAGGTCTGCTTCAGTATCGAAGGTCATCCGTCGTCTGCGCGGAGAAGGTGAACCTCCTTCTTGTCTATGTCTGTTTGCTCAACATTCTCAGGGCTATCGCGACACTACTGGATGGAGGATGAGAATTGCAAAGAATGCTATGATTGTAAAAGCGTATTTACCACTTGGAGACGGAAACACCATTGCAGAATATGTGGTCAGTAACGCCCAGCGCAAGGACTGTGCGCCCTAATGATATTGTAACAGGCCAGATCTTTTGTTCGCGATGCGCCTCAAATGTTATCAAAGGTTCTCGGTTTGGTCAGGAAGGAATGGTCCGAGTTTGTAATTTATGCTTGGACAAGCTAGCCACTGTCGATGAAGACGAAGACGACAGAAGATCGATTGTGTCGTCCGTGCACTCAGCATTTCCAGCTCATCAATTCGGCGGCGACGGGATCGCCACCCTCTCATTCCATCCCCAGTCACCATACTCGGCTTCACAAATTTTCGAACGGAAAGAAGACCCATTTAATCTATACTCTATTGCAGAAAGTAAACGACCTTTTTTTGACGTTGAATCGTCACCAGAACAACATGATAACGTTTGGGAAGCCACACGCGAGAATCCTGCGCCCTTTAGACGAGCACTATCCGATGAAGAGAAAGATTCCAGCCATCTCAATGCGACGTACAATCAGGAGGATGTACATGGAAGTAGTACTCCGCTACACTTAACAAGGTCAAAAAGCGACATGAATTCAAGTACAGTGCAATTCCCAGTAGGATCACCGGATCAGCTACAGGATAGTCCCCGAGCACATGATAGGCTTCGAGACCGGTTCAATCCTTACGGTGATTCTGATGAGTCGACCCCATTCATCCGTAGTCGCGTGCAGAGTCGGTTAGATAGCATAACGTCCTTGGATATCGGATGGCGGACAAGAAGGGAAAGCACTGCGTAAGCCAACACTCTGTATAGACCYGTAAATGTTAACTCGGCCATTCTTAGCTATGCGCAAGAACTTAATCTTACCTCCATGCTTCACCTCAAGGTCATGTTACGCCAGATGCTTGCGCGGGAACAAATACCTAACATCAARGAATGGGAAGAAACACTTTCACGGCTTGCCCTCAAGATTGCACGTGAGATGACATTCACTGCACTGCCTCATAGGCAAGGTGAAGACATGGATATTCGTCGCTATGTTAAGATAAAGAAAATCCCGGGTGGAGCACCGCAAGATTCTGAGTACGTGGATGGTGCTGTTATCACAAAGAACGTTGCGCACAAGCAGATGTCTCGGTCYCAAAAGCATCCCCGTATCATGCTCGTTACATTCCCCTTGGAATTTCATCGAGTGGAGGGCCAATATATGCCATTTGGACAAATTGTGCGCCAGGAAAAGGAGTATCTTAACAACCTCGTTGCCCGAATCGCGGCGTTGCGTCCACATGTCGTGCTGGTGGAGCGATCTGTGTCGCGCCTAGCATTRGACGCTCTCGCGAAGCATAACATTGCAGTTGCAAGGTCGGTAAAAATGAGTGCCGTTACCACTATCGCTCGCATGACCCAAGGGGATGTATTTTCTTCTATGGACAAGTTGGCTCTAGAACCTCGCATGGGACATTGTGGTCGTTATCGACTGCAAACCTTTGACCATCCTTTGATTCCAAACCGTCGGAAGACCTACATGCGTTTCGAAGGATGTAGCCCCGATATGGGCTGCACCATCATATTGAGAGGCGCCGACATTGCGACGTTACGGAGATTGAAGAAAATAACTCGCTTCGTAACCTTCATGGTTAGAAACTTGAAATTGGAGACTCATCTCTGGAAAGACTGCCTTATCACACTCCCGCCATTTAACCCTGCCGCAGTCCCCTCTTCATTCACTTTGACTGAGCGTCAGGACGAAAGAATTGCTCCTCCGCTTTCGGCTCAAACACTTGGCGATAATACTGTTCTAGATCGGAGTCCCCAGTCCTGTTTGGATGACCTTACAGACGAGGAAGCCGAACAACGCAATCTCTCCAGACGAATAGAAGAATCACTGGAGCCATATTTCAAGACGTTTATATCTGTTTCGGCCACTTTGCGTTTTCCACCCCCTTATCCGCTTCGAATGATGAGAGAATTGGATATCAGATTGAAGGAAGCGAGGCGAGCCTGGGAAGACGAAATCATTCGACGGGAAGAGTATATCCAATTCAGCCACTCGAAAGAGAGTRCCTCTACTGAGGTTGACAAGAGCAACACACTGCTCAGGTCTTCTCGGAGTATAGATATCATTGCAAGCCCTCGTGCTCTTCCTACAACTCCAGGGATTGAACCCTTTCTTTCCGGAAAAGAGGAAAGTGGATCTCACGTCAGCGACGCGTCAGCCTCCGCCGCTTCCAATTATTCAACACATCTCACGCCGTTTTCATCCGGGACARGTTCAGTCATGGGAGAAGTGATTGAAACGTTACGAACCGAAGAGGATATCCGGCTGGAAAGCAGACTCAGTTATCTCAAGTGGCGGCATGAGGAACAGCGGAGAGTGTGGGAGTGGTATCTTCGCAAGAACAAGGACGACTTCATTGTAGAGACATATCAGCGAATCAGTCTTTGGGAGTATACAGTTCCTATTGCATGCTTCGCTGAATGTCGTGCTTGCTTTGCTCCCCGACTCAACTACATAACTTTCTACGGTGAGAATGATTGTACACTTGGTCAGTACATCGAGCATGCCATTATCGGTACTCTGGCACAAATGCAAGATGCCAAAGCTCTCTGTGCCGGCAAAAATTGCGACCAACCACTCGCGCGTCATTGCAAGGTATATGTACACAACGAAACAAGACTGGCCATTGCCGTCGAGCCATTGGATCGTTCCTCTCATCTTCCACCCCCCGACCTCATAATGACCTGGAGCACTTGCAAAATATGCTGCATTACCACTCCACATATCCCTCTTTCAGAAGAGATGCAGAGATACTCATTCGCCAAGTTTCTCGAATTGCATTTCTACCCCGCTGATGTCAAATTAGTCCAGGGCGCTGGTTGCGAACATAACATATATCAGCACCACACTAGATATTTCGCCCTGCAAGGAATGGCTGTACGTTTCCAATCGGATCCTATAACTATGTATGAAATAGTTTGTCCACCATTCCGGATTCGCATCCGTCCAGAAACACAGTTACAATTGAAGAATGCCGATTATCAAAAGCTACATCGTCGGAACATTAATTGGTACAGCGGGCTAATCGATGACCTTAAGCTCATCAGTATAGAGGGCGCGACTGGAGACGAGAAACATGATACAAGTCTCCTGTTGGCAGTGAATCCTCTAATGGCCAGAGCAGAAGCTGAACGGGACGAGATCGCCAGACTCATAAACCGTGTGTATAAAGAGTCGGCACCTACTGATACTGTTGCGCTTAATAGGGTGCTTTCGTATCGGCAAGAAAAGATCGTAGCATGGCAGCAGGATTTTGACCGCCTGCCAGATCTCGACCGCCTTCCTAACTTTCATCGCCTACCTAAGTCCAGGAATCACCACTTAACTGAAAAGGCATTCAAACGTGCTTCTGCATTCGCCATCTGGCCTAGACGACCGGATACCTCGAGCGTTTCCGGTGACCAGCATTTGCCATCTGCGAGCGTCTCTGAAGTGGTCTCTGAAGTAGAAGAGGGATCTATTGAAACAGAATCAGTAATTGATGAGAAGCGTTCATCTTTTGCGTCGGAGAGCTCCAAAGGCCTTGACGCAGAAATTAGCAATGACGAACATGTCGAGGGAAATGAGGCTATGACATCCGAGCTTTCAACTCAAGCTGTTACAGAAGACGAGCCTCAAAACTCTGGATTGGAAACCGACTCTACCATTGGCGCGCCGCGCGACTATATTCCATCTGTRACAGAAGCTGTTCAGGTATGTCTTATGGAACCCTTTCCTGGTTATTTATTGACAACACAACAGGAGGAAAGTCTTAATAGCATTGTGGAAGAAGTGCCACACGTTTCTCGGTTACCTCGCCGACCGGTAAATCAGCCAACTGTGGCGGAATTGGTTAAGAAGTACCAGGGTTTTCTTCCCGCTCAAGGCGTTCAGGATTTGGCAAAGACAGCCCTTTCACCGCGTCCTGTTGTATCAGAAAGTGAACAGGAGCAGGAATATGCTTTGCCTGTACACCGAAGGACAATAGTTCGGACTAAGACCAGGCACCAAATACCACGAAAAAGTTCTGCATCTGACTTCGAGCAAAGCTATGCGGCAAACATCGCTCCCATATACCTTACTCGTCCACGCAGACCGCCCATTGCTGGGAGTGGCAGTCGGATACCTGGTCCGGTGACGTCCGCCGCGGAATCACACGCTAGTTCTCGACGAACCTCTCCAGACAAGCGTTTCATCACTGCCAAAAGCAGGGGCACTAGACCTAGTCGGCCATCTTCGCCCCTTGGCAATCACGCAGCTACCAAACGTGCCGGTAACAGAGTGGCCAGCCAAGGCAAGGATAAATCGTCGCGAGTTCCCAGTAACATGGGCAGTAAGTCCGGTATCTTAAAACCTCATGGTAGCGGAGTCAAAGTGTCCACCATTACAAAACAGTTCGAACGGATAAACAGGCAYGCCGAACGCTCGAAAACACATTATAATGTAATACGTGGAAAGCGTCCGCGTCCCGTGACATCAGCACATGCTAGAGTGGTGATCCTCCCGAGTGTTCAAGACGCAATTAAGGACGAAACAGACATATCCGGCGCATCCAGTGAAGCTGATGATGAAGCCGATGCAAATGAAGACGACCTTCATAAATCCTCGCACGAGCTAGTAACGACTGAAAATGCGGAAGTTCCTCCCACAGATGCTTCTACGACAACGACTGAGGATGTTGCTCCCCTAGTGCCTCCAGTACAGCCTGAGACTGAGACACTCGTAGATTCCAATGCTGCAAAACAACCACCTGGCCCTCCGCAGCTTCCGGTCTTGGACAGTGGCAAACAAAAACATGAGAGCCTAACGTCTGACCTTGAGACGCTACCCATTGGCACTGAGCGCGGATCCTTTTTCAGGACTCTTTCGGGCTTGTTGTTGCAGCAACCGTCGACGAAGCAGAAGATTGAGATCGATGAATCCACGAACGATCCTGAATATATATATAATGATTCGTCCATGATAGTGCGAACGGATGAGCCGACATCCATAATTGCTCTTGCTCTCGAGTAAGTTTTTTTCTAACATAAAGGTTAATCTTTACGTATGCCTCAGTTCTCCACAATACCGTGATATGCTGGCTAAGTCCCGCGCCGAAAAGCGCACAGCTCGAGAGGCCAAGCTAACCGACGGTGGAGAAGCTTTCATGCCTGACGACAGGTCTGTTGCGGAGTCCACCTCGACTTGGGGAGTGGTCAACCTCGAGAGTTCAGACCTAGTTGATCCTATGGAGGAACTCAGAATGCCCTCAAGCAAGTCTCCTTGGGTCATTAGTGAGTTCGTTCACTCATTCGTCTCTGGCGCTTACCAATGATACATTAGCGATTGACAGCGGCGGTTTAACTATTAGTTGTACTGTCTTGTATCCCGAACAATTCGATGCGCTGCGCAGAGCATATGATTGCGAGAAAAGCATGATAGAATCTCTATCRCGATGCGTCAAATGGAATGCAACTGGAGGGAAATCAGGCTCTGCATTTCTGAAGACTAAAGGTATGCCATACTGTGGTCCCACCACGATTGGTTATTTCATCTGTGCAGACGATCGTTTCATTGCAAAGGAACTCTCGAGACCCGAGCTTCAGACAATGGAGACATTTGCGCCATCCTACTTCGAATATATGTCTTCTGCAGTATCAGCTAATGTTAGTCCTTTTATTCCCCATGACGTRTAGCCAGCTAACCCTATGAATAGCGCCCTACCCTCCTGGCCAAAGTTTTTGGATGCTATAAACTGACATTCAAAAAGGATGGGAAGGACAAATTACCGGGAAGATCTAAATCTCTACAGATGAACCTACTGGTCATGGAGAATTTGTTTTATGACAGGCACTTTACCAAGGTTCGTTGCGAGTGGATCTCAACCGACTGCACTTGACTGCGTTATTAGATATATGATCTCAAGGGCTCAACCAGAAACAGACACGTACAATCAACT
This sequence comes from Amanita brunnescens Koide BX004, assembly GCA_001691785.3. Taxonomy (NCBI): domain Eukaryota; kingdom Fungi; phylum Basidiomycota; class Agaricomycetes; order Agaricales; family Amanitaceae; genus Amanita; species Amanita brunnescens. The sequence goes on along the minus strand of JNHV02000130.1, from coordinate 2,511 downwards.
GGGAGGGAGAACGAAGTGCTACTGGATGAGAATTTAGTTGAGAGTGAGTCGGAGATTATCAGGCGAACATATGCTGATTGAGCACAGCTGCTCAYTTACACCCTTTCTTCCTACGGGAACATTTTAAGAGGATACTTCGCGGTGCCCTCCACAACGACACTAAATTCTTGGCTGATATCAACGTGATGGACTATTCTCTGCTTTGTGGAGTGTGTAGCATCCCTCATGGTCTGCGATCTGTTTTACTCATCTACAACTTTGCGTAGGTTGATAGCCGAAAGAACGAACTAGTTATTGGTATAGTTGGTTAGTGCTCTCACATTGTTTCACAACCACTTTAACAGAAATAAAGATTACCAACGCACGTATACGTGGGATAAGAAACTAGAAAGTTGGGTTAAAGAATCAGCTTTTCTTGGTGGAGGAAGGGGCGAAACGACTATCGTAACACCTAAACAGTATCGTCAAAGGTTCCTCAGTTCTATGGAGCGTTACTTCCCGCTCGTAAGTCTCACTCCTGTAACAGCTTACATCCATTTACTGGTGAAACTAGATTCCTGATCGTTGGATGAAGCAGAAGGATACTCCAGAAGAAGATCTTAATTGCTTGACTGAGCTATGGCCCGATTGGTGATCCAGTCACAGCCCCCTTGGTTTTCCATGCACGCATATCCGTTCATACCCTCTCTCCTATACTTTCAAGCAAGCATGTCGCGTTCTGTGCACTATACCATATTGTACAAATAATTGCGTGTATCGTAACCCTATCTATATTAGTTGTAAAATAGTCATGCAACTTTGACCTTCTTCATTGGTTGTGATGTGCTCTTATCACCTTCCTTCCGTTTTTTCGAGTTACCAGACTTCCATGCCTCCCGAAATTCATCAAACCTTTGCCTCAGCTGAACCGCTATTGCTCCTACTTCTGAATCAACGCCGTTGAATATGATGGCATTTTGGATCATGAGCTCCACATCCGCTTCAAAGGCTTCCGCAGTCTCATACTTATCGTTGTCCAGCTTTTGACGAATTGTCCTTAGGTCGCGAGCATCCTTCTTGGGAATGACATCAAAATAAGTAGGTATGCCCAGGGCGACTGGATCAACGGGCTCCCGAAACACCCAAGATCTAAGAGCGCACGGTACCATCAGCCTCGCTGCCCTTGCAAACAGGATTTTTCACGTCTTACATTGGGTCCTTTAGAAGACTTGTCATGATCCCTTGGAGACCTCGCTTCTCCGTCCAGGACAGTTTGCGTTCCATAACTCTTGGCCATTCCTTTTTGAAGACTTTTTCCACTGCTTCAGCGCATGTGACAGGGAAAGTTCCAGGAGGGTTAAACTTGCGGCAATTGCTGAAGACCAGTTCGACGTCTTTCCTGAATTCCTCCATCGTTTCGTATTGCGCTTCATTCAATTTCGTCGTCATGGTTCCGAAATCCATAGGGTGCTCAATCTCATCCAGATACCTGTTTATCATAAGCCGGCTATTGGGTTGCAGCTAGAATTACCCACGTAGGACAACCATCTAAATCAGGATCAACGGGCCTCAGGAAAATGGCGGCATCTGGGATCTTTTGAATCATTTTCAAAAGTTCTCGACATTTCTTTTCATTGATTGGCGTAACTGGGGCCGGCGCTTTCTTAGGTTTAGAGGACTGGTTTGGTATGGAGATAGGTGTTGTAGAGCCAGATGATTGTACCTCTTTCTCTTTACCCTTAGCAGACGGTCGACGAAGATCGTTRCCAACTTTAGAGGTCACCGCGGTGTCCGCATGCTTATCTTTCTTGACCTTTGGCGGTGCTGCCTGAGATGGTTTTGAGGAAGTCGAAGGTGGAATGAGCTTAGGCTTAGAAGTCGATGGGATAGGTGGAGAAACTCTTTCCTTCTTMGACGGCGTGGCGAGTGCGAGTATATCATCTTCGTCGAAAGCAGAGTCTGACTTCTTCCTCTTTCCGGTAGCTCCATTCACTGAAGGCTTTTCTCGCTCTTTTTCTACCATGGAACGCTGTTTCTTTTCTCGCTCAATCGCGATGACTTCTTGAAGAATATCGTGAGAGCCATCATCAATGTAAGGTGGCGGTGGTTCAAGAGATGCAATAGCGTCGGGCAATGGTACATCCCCTGTCTTCGATTTCCGAYTTTTCGCTTTTGGGACAGGTGTAGTTCCAGCAGCCACTTCAGACTGGGAACTCGTAGCAGTGCTTTGCGCATTGACCTTCAACTTAATGACGGGTCGCGATGCAGACGGAGCAGGCGTAGGTGTCGTAAGTTCGACTGGGGGCTCGGCTTTAGTACTGGGAACGACAGCGGCAGACCCGCCCGCGGGAGGCTTCGAAGAAGCTTTGGACACCGCCGGCGCTGCACGTCGTTGAAGAGCTGGCCTAGACGTGGAGTCTACCATGGATGGGTGCGCTCTGTCTGCAGCTTCAAGGGTTTTATTGATAATTGACCACTCTGACAAGACAATATAAATTAAGCATCTCTGACGAGGGAAACAGACTCACGTTT
>JNHV02000129.1:0-35200 GCA_001691785.3 Amanita brunnescens Koide BX004 | reverse complement strand
GAGAGCTCTTCTGCTCTCACGGATTCATCTTCAGATGGCCGTGTCGCGTCATCGTCCAACCTAGGCCGTAGCAACTCTCAGATTTCCATCAACTCCGGGCATATACGAACTGGTGGTGCTACATATGCGTCCGGCAACCCTCGAGACGAAAATATCACATCGGGTAGGCCAAAGCCGCGGCCCACGAACAAAGGCGTTGGGAGATCTGAGCTGGAAGAGATTCCCGTCAACAGCCAAGCCAATTTGAAGTCTCGAGTAGCAAATAACGTTGAAATGGAAAATTCAGGAAAGGATCCAGACATGAACCTCACTCGTCGACGGACGCTTGTTAGGGTTAAACGCGTCGACGAAGAAGCTGACGTCACGCCTAATGCGAGGTCATCCAAGGTTGAAACTAAGGAGAGCCGCTCGACCCTCTCTACTTCTAAGCCCGTGCCAACAGTCAAGAAACCCAGATTTAATTGCAAACCGAAGCGGACGCCATCACCTCAGGCGCCTGAGAATTTCCCTGTCCTGTCGCCCCTTTCTACGCATAGACGCGTAAATGTCCACAAGAGTCCCTCGATGCCAAATATTAGGTCTAAACATCGTTCAGTTGTTGACCCCTGCGAGTCGCCAACCCCGAGACCACGAGAATTCCCAATGTCACTTACAATGGAGCTTAACGGGAGTACATCGCCGCAACGTACATCGAACGATGGAGAAAGAAAACAGATCCCGAAGCCCCGTCCAAAGAATTCCAAGTCAAAGAAGGTCAAGGAGGCCGCTAACCTCTTTACCGAGAGCGAAGGTCCGGTCGAGGAAGACGAGGGACCTTCTCGGCCTGCACCTCAGCCTTTCCCGATTAGCGCGCAGATGCTGACCAGCATTAGTGAGCCCGACTTACCTGAGCTATCGGCCTTGAAGAGAGCCTCTGGAGACACGAGCTCAAGCTCAAAGCCACGAAAGAAAAGGAAAAATGCACTTCCGTGGGTTTCAAATTGCACTGCACCGCTGTCCATATTTGACCCTCGTGCAGGACCTCTTCGGATGAGAGTCTTGAGGGTTATAACGACGATCATCGGGACCGGGATGAAGACTGTATGTTGTCCCAATGTGTATTTGGCCTATTTTCTTTCTTCATACTCAACCATCGAAACAGTTTCGATGTCTTTGACAGTGGATCCCAGTTTGCTATGCCCATTCTGTGACGCGTTGCTTCCGAAGCCGCCTACGCCTCATCTTAAGAAATTGATGAAAAATGCAGTGAAGAAGTCGCGCCCTGATCCTCGCCCTGGTAATCCTTTGGGACGAAAGGCTCCTTCAGCTGTCTTCGGTATAATATGTCAGAGGCATCAATTTGAAAGTGAAGAATTGCCAAAGGCTAACGCTAATGGCTGGCCGAGCAGCATTGACTGGGAAAAACTGGGACATAGAGTCAAGGACATGCGGAACGAGTTGGAAGGCCTTCTTAATGATCTTCAAGCTGGTGAAGGCGTCAGTGTTTTCTGGGAGGAGATCCAACTGGAGCTACAAAAGAAAGGTTCTCGGGCCGTCGCAAGTGTTCAAGGGCAATTCGCAAACTTTGACAAGGGACAACCTGGCTAGTGAGTCTTCCTTTCCTYTGTTCTTCGCTTCCACAAACAACTCGCAATATCAGCTACGGCGAACTTGGATACGCAATCATCCACGAAACGCTATTTGATCTCTTCCCTCCAACCTCGCACGACTTGGATTTCATTGCCCCATTGGCATTTAAACAATTTGTGCAGCGCGTCCTTGTCCCGGAAGTAGCAGTAAGATTAATCCAGGAAGACATGGGTCTGCATGGTATCTCCGGCCCATCACAGGCTCTTCAGGTGTTGCGCAACAGTTCAAAATACGGCGTGGCCATGTTCCCTGATGATAGCGCTGACAAGGGCGATAATGAGGATTCCGACCAACTAGGAGCTGCTGACCTCATTATCATGGAACGAGCCAGAAAGCGGAGGAAAGAATTAGAGGAAGAGGCGATTAGGGAGGAGGCAGAGGAAGAAGCTCGACGGATAGAGAAGCAGACGGGGGCAAGACGGGGCAAGACCAGAAGCGAGAAGGACAAAGGCAGGAAGAAAAATAAGAAAGCGGAAGAGAAGGAAAAGGAAAATACCTCAGAGGAGAATCAAACACTACCCAGACCACGACCAAAGCCCAAGTTTCGTCCGAGGAGCGAAGGGAGTTCCTTTCCACATGACCCAACACCGTCGGAAGAACTTGACGACGATGAGCTCATGAACTATTGTCCATCGTTCCTGAAGCCTCCCGGAAACTCGACAGAGAGCCTCCGAAGAAATGAAAATATGAGGACCAGTTCAGCATGTGCATTTAGTTCGTCGGAGGAAGAGGTTCTGGTTCAGGACAGCGACAACGACGCGGACACTGAATTTGCCCCGACATATGCGCGGAACTCACAGTCAATCACAAATACCCAATCGGATATCCTTGCCGAACCGAGTTCTTCATCCGAAGACATCGAAATATCTTCCCCAGTTCGCCAACCATACAAAAAGCGGTGGAGCCGCGAAAGTGAAGAGGAAGAAGTAACACCCAAACCCTCGAAGGTCGGCCGCACGCGACTTTCAGGATCTTCGCAGGTTAGTTCCTACCCGTTGTTGGCTGCCCGCCAGAGGCCGCGGGCGCATGGCGGCACCGAGTAAGTGCTCTGGATATAGCTCTTGCTTGCACCCGTACAGAGGCCACGTTCACTCAGGTCCTTAAAATCTGATACCAAGTCTGAGGTACCCTGGCTTAAAAGCATGATRCCATCAGGATCCCCAGTTGACGCTACTACCCCCGTATCCCTGGTCCGGAAGGATTCGCATCGTTGGCTTTTGAGCGATAGCTGCGAAGAATAATGAATCGCCCTTGATGATAGACCTAGATATCAGTATAATGCTCTACATGTACATACCGCGCTCAGCGCTAAGTGCTAATGCAGAAATCAAGACCTAGCTAGAGTCACGGTTGTGACACCATTTGACTCGGACTTATCACCACAGGCAGTGTGACTGAATTGGTCAACAAAAAATTGTCGCCCAAGGGAGGGTTTAGAAGCAGCACACGGTCGCGTTTTCGCAGGTCAATCTCCTCAAGGACCAATGGACTCGGATCGGGAGGAATATGCCRAATGGAAGTTAGCCATGGAGGCATATTGTCAGATTGAGCCTCGTACTCCTGAATGGCAACAGAGGGTTGACTTTGACTCATCGCGACGGTCGCGTGAGAATTGCTGGTGCAGCACTGGGCCTATCGACATCCTACATACGCAACTTATATAAACTCCCTCGACACTGTGCCGAACGGACGCGGTTACAGTGAGTTTGCACATGTTCTACCTATTGTGATATTAACGATCGTTGCCCAGTGAGTCTTGGCAGGCGAGGCAGAAGGCTCACCATTAACTGGACACCACGTATGCGCCACTGTCGCAACCTGGTTCAATCATCGCCACACCTCCACGTACGCTTTCCACTCCCCGTTTCAAGACAACATTGTCCTGGGATTACGTCGACAACGTAAATCTCCTGCCTGTTGAGGATTGTATTCCAGACTTTGTCAAAGTCCCCTCCAGGTTACTTGGCCATATCATTGTGCAGGTAGCCGGCGATGACGAGATGTTCAAGATTGTTGACCGCATCTCTTCTGACTTGAGAGGCACGTCTTTTGAGCTCCAGTTCGTTGACTTCAGGAGCACTGTTATCGTTCCAGAGTCAGAATTGTTGGACAGGGTGCGACATAGCATGATCTGTTGGAAGAGTCTGTAGTGCAGCAGTATTTTATAGCCCTGATTTCATTGCAATAACCAAGTCGATTCTCCAAGCTTACGTCCCTTAATGGRATTTCATTCGCTCCGCTTAGTTCCATGCATTTGCAAACGAACTCAGACCAGGAAGACGAGCTTCTGTCCGGCTCGGCCCAGCATTGCCGATTATCTATGCGGCAAACTCTTTTCTCGTTCTGCGGTCGTTCATTGGACATTGTCGGGTTGTGAAACATCACTCCTCCAAACGCTTCTTTCAAACGCTAATCTATCTCGAGCTACACATGCACTTCGGGTCTGTCTTTGGCTCGGAAATACCACAGGGCATTCAATGTCTCCAAGCCTTTTCAGACGCAGAGTCGCCCTCCTCAGCGTACTKGTTCAAAGGTACTTTGCAAGCACGCAGCTACCTACGCGCTGAAAGAGTGTTTAAGAACCGTGGGTGAGCACTTTTTTTTAATTACTTGTACCATAAAACCGACGGATGTCTACCACCGTTGTCAGGATCATTTGTGATGGCTGATTATAAAACTGATGATGTGCTGGGTGGCCACACCATCTTATCGGGCGCAGAAGACAAAGGCCGCTGTTGACAACCAATCATAGGTCTCCCTGCCACGATTTAATCGCTCATGCGCCCGCTTTGACTCACTCTTTATCCCTGACATTCGTCTCCCAAGTTCACGCGATATGGAAGCTAGAAAGGCCGAATTTGCGAGATTTTTTGACCGCCTTATCAACCGTGCTTCGCGTAAGGATCAAACATCCATGCCACCGGAGACCTGCAAACCCTCTGCGGTCCCTGTGGATCCCGCGCCACCGACCATTGAAAATCTCGGCGACACCATACCAAGCAAGAATGTTCGCCAACAGGATATGAAGAATGCTACGTCCGCTCGGCCATGGGGTAGCACGGTAATGGGAGAGGGATCAGCTGCCGATGGCGCGAGYCTAGGTGATTCGACGAATGACTTCATGGTGGGGAGATGGTACCCTTTCACGTTTAAGATGATGCTTCACAAACTATACGAGCTGGAGGAATGGGGGAAGAAGGTCAAGGAGGTACTGGAGAGATCACGGAAGGACTTTAAGCCCTTGTCGGAAGTAAAGCAGGAGAAGAAGATAACGAGTGGCGGTGAAGTGCCTCAAGAACAGGCGCAGCTCAAATTAAAGRAGCCGGAGTTTGACGTGCGAGGTACTGCTATTCGTGGAGGAGCAATTTCCTGTGCATCGAGCAACTCTTCCCTCGGGAATGTACCAAGCGAAAGGATACACAACAAATCAATCGCCAAGCAGGTCATACTCGCACCCCCTACAGYTGATGAGAGAGCGAGGATCGTCAAGAAGCGTTGCGTGGGAAGGGACAAGATATTCACCGGAAACCCCGACATGGGAGAATATAAGCCGCAGAGTACATGGGTGTACAAAGGTAGTGCAATGCGACAGGCAGATGGCCTCGGCCTCGGCCGTAACGCGAGTCACATGAAGTTGATCACCTTCAAACTCAAAGGAACTGGCGAAAAAAATGACAAACAGAATTGGAACAATGTCTCGCAGGCATCATTGCCTCGTAAACGGCCGTACATTTTCGGATAAGGGGTTTCACCTTAATCGTATTCATGATCTCTTTTTTCATATCCTGGGATTTCGTTCTTTAAGACACTGTTGCCAATGACTACATGATTAGATTTAGATTCCATTTGCTACTCATTTTTTACCGGATTCGAATTGTAAAATATAYGTATTAAATGTTGTGATGGAAGCATACACGTTACGTGACGGCCCTGGCGAGTCACCTATGTAAGTGCCAGTGCTTATAGTGAATGGCTGGGGAAAGGGCTCTTTCAAGAATGCCTGACAGGCTTTGTATCGCTTTGGAGCTCGGTACATGTTCTCAGAGCGACACGGCGCTTAGTCTCAAATGACAATGGATAGCGTGAAGTGCAAAAATCGAGGGTTTTATAGGATTCACCGCAAACGCAATGGAAAAAAGTATGAAGATATACGGTGGTGACAGAGCAAATTGGGCAATAATCATGTTCTAAGTTCTCAGGACTTCAAGTCTCCGTTCCGTCGATCTCCATAGGAGTTGGATTTACTCCTGGGCAGCACCACTATTGGTATCCGCGTTGCCATCCGAGATCAAGTYACTTGGCGAGAGAGAGCAACGTTCTTATCTTTGCCCAGGTTCAAGTTGACATCTATGCCCGAATYTATGGTCTAAATCCCGGATGCTGAACACTTTCCTTCAAGGAGGTTGTCAAAGGCTGCTGGCGCCTCAACATAACGTTAATCCCCAAGTCTCGAAGTAATGGGCTTCCAAGATCCCGCTCTGCAACAGAAAATGCAACAGATCCGAAAATAACCTGCCCATTATGTTGACGTCGTCCAAACCCGCTGCTAGTAGCCCAGACGAGGGCGTAAAAACGATGCGGGTGCAGCCAAAATGGTGTATGCGCATAGGAGTGGAGGCTTTCATTACGATCGTAAGGAAGGCCAAGGTCTGGACAAATGAATGTCACTGGCTTTTTCCCGGGGAAGATTTTAGTGGACATACAGACATGACTGTTAACAGGACCAGGAAAGGCAAAGGTTCGAAAGACTTCTTTATGGGCCTGCCGTCTCTCCCAGAAATAGAGCATTCATTATTGGACCATGCAATGAAAGCGTATGGCATGTTTCTTGCTGGCGGAATGATTCAGTGAGCGGATATATCTCTTGATACTCATGTCAATCCGTCCTTCGTTCATTTATCACGTCCCGTTCTGATAGCCAGGGCCCATGCACAAAATGGGAACAAAATTATCTCAGAAGTAACGCAACGACCTAGTGCAGCATGCGAAATTAATTACGGAACTTTTCTGGGTATCTGCGGTTTTGGATAATCCGTTAACTTTCGTCGAACACATAATGTTATGACTCTTGATGCTCGAAACTGGAATGTTCCTGTGGAAGCGGATATCCGACCCCGCCGATTCGATCGACCACTGACAACACAGCAAGGAACCTGGTGAAGCATAAATAAGACATTCGACTCCATGGAATTTAAGAGTTTGTAGGTGCATCAAGTAGGTGGAGATAATCCCGTGAGAAGGTGGTTAGCGACTTTGAGACCCGCTGAATATAGCGCGCGCTACCCAGTCCATTCTCACGTTCGGTGCCAGTGATTTAGCCTGATTTAGCACGGCCGCAAAACGAGTTTTTCGCCTCATCTCACATGTCATTCAACTCTGAGTCAGTCACAAGGGAAGTTGTCCGAGTATCCTTTGTCGTCTAGGGGATTTCATTTGCAGGCGGGATTTATCTAATCATTTCCTCAAGAGCTTAGGACAAGGACGGCTAATACGTACGTGGCCCTGACCCCTTCCTCTTTTGGTTCACATTGTCTCATGAAACAGAAAACTAGAAATAGCTTTGTATGTGGTGCCTCATATATACTGTGCGTTCTCCATTTCGTTGCATTGCTGATGGTGATTCTCATCTCATGGCTTCGGTACCTTGACAGGTCATTGTTCCATGCCGAGCATCTTGGATCTCACTGATCGAGACTCTACCGACTGTCACGGCACATATTTAACTGCTACCTGCTGTGCGCACCTTCGTACTCGTTTCGATCTTCTTCCAAGAACGCCTAGTTTCCGTACGCTTAGGCGTCTATGGTTGCAGCCGCTGGGATCACTATTCTCTTCTTCCTCATATCCTTATCGTTGGCTTATCCTTTACGTGGTGAATATTCAGCTTCTTTCTCACAGTGGCGATCCAGCCATGACTTCTTACTCCCCGTACTCAACACACTTTTGTACATCCGACAGCTGCTGCCCATGTTACCGTTCAAACCCCATTTGGAGTCGCTGGGGGCTCAAAGGATGTTGCTGGCACCTCCAGGTTCGCCGTTCAATATGCGACCGCCAACCGCTGGGAAGAATCAACGGTGGCAACTGCGTGGACTTTACCGTCAGTCACAGACATTATTCTCTCAATACTTGATCTAATCAGTGCTACAACACTTAAGATCGGGTGCAGCGAATGTAGCCGGGCTGCCTCTTCCTTGTCCCCAACCTGGGCTGGACCCATCAAATTCCACAGAGAATTGTCTTTCGATGGTGTTATACGTGCCGCGGAACGTTCAGAAGAATTYAGCAACGCTGATGTGGTACGCCACATCTTTCACACTCGTGGGTTGAACCATACATTCTCTACGACAGGATGCCTGGCGGTTCATTTATTACTGGTTCTGCTACGGACCCCGGGCTTGACGGTTCCAACCTGGCTATTGCGACAAACTCAATCGTGGCCGTGGTCCAGTATCGCCTTGGAGCCGTGGGTTCATTTTCATAATAGCGAAAATTTTCTGATGTTAGACGTGCAGCTTGGTTTCATGTCTCCTGGTGGTCAAACGAATTTTGCTGTCAAAGACGTAATAAACGCGATGAAGTTCATCAACACTGTCGCGCCATCTTTTGGTGGAAGTTCTACCATCACATTGGCTGGACAGAGCAGTGGTGCAACACTCATCCGAGCACTGCTTGCTGCACCATCGGCGAATATGCTCTTCAAATCTGCAATCCTCCACTCGGACCCGATGGTGCTTTCCTATCTACTAGTTGTTGACTCTTCGCTTATGCATAACTGCAGAACTATGGATTCTTATCTATTTCTGCTCAGCAACAACTTCAAAGCAATTACAATTCTCTCATTAAATGTACCTCGTCGGATAAGGCATGTTGGGATTCCCTGAGCCTTGATGCGATCCTCAACGCCCAGACGTTACTGTTCTACTCGGCCGTCACCATCGACCCCTCGACCGGTAGCGGCGAACCAATGCGACCAGTCAAGGACGGTGTGCTCATCACCTCGCCACTGGATTCTACGGCGCCCTTTCCCTCRGTTTCCAAGCCGCTTATGATTTCCACTGTCTTAAACGATGCTGGACCCGCCATCTATGTTGGCTACCCATATTCCCTGAACGAAAGCGACTTCAGACCCATATGTAATGCGAGTTTGGGCCCTGCACGTACTTCCGGGATCATAGACTCGAGCTTTTACCAACCTGTCGTTTTATTAGACAGAGCAGTTGACGCGAGAGATCAACTGCAACCTCTTGCAACTGATCAAATGTGGAAATGCGCGTCGTGGACATTTGCAAGGAATTGGGTCCGGAACGGTGGCAGGGCATACGTCGGCCTTTACACTGTTGGCGCAACTTACCCCGCCAATGCACAAATTCCATTCTGCGAACAAAGAGGGAATGTATGCCATCAAGATGACATTATGATCGTGGTAAGCCTTTGTTCCCTTCTGAGTACAACGTCCCTAGCGAAACCTGATTATATTCACTCTAGTTTGGTACGGTCTCGAAGCCAACTCCAGCGCAGCGTTCCCTCATCTCAGAGGTGCAGAAACGGTACAAAGCATTTATTCATGGCGGGAATCCGCATGTACAAGGCCTTGCGACTTGGACTGCAGTGGACAGTTCCAGTATCATTGCGCACAACTTGGGTGGTTCGGAACACATTCCGGTTGGTGCATGCGAACCTACTTTCTGGGGAGAGAAAATACCTTATGATTATCAAGTTTATGGGACCTAAACTTTCGTTCAAGCCTCAAAGTTGACCCATGGCTAACGCGTTGTATACGGACTCTTCTCTTATTCGCAGCTTGTTGTTTTTTCTTATGACTAATTTTTGATGTAGCATAGCACGGACTTGTTGTATTGATACCTGAACATCTAAGATCACAATAATAATTGGGTTTAATTATAGATAAATACGATAGCGTTGCCTCGTGTCAGGGGGGCAACGGAGTCATGATACAAAGCACTTGGTAATTTTTTGCACACGATGCACAGGTCTCACAACTCGAACTGCTGTGGCCGATCCAGTTATTCACATTATAATAATCATTGTTCTGGTATACATGTTTCATAGTCTGGCAAGTCCAGATTCTAATTCAAAGTCGTTGAATATGTCGAAGTTCCGTTGAAGTTCTATTTCGCTTGATATCTAACAACAGGGTCAGTTKATTAGGTTGAATAAACATACCATGAAGGTACTCACTCCTCCCTTTTCAAACTTAACTAGTGCTCTATGTAGGCGGCCAGGTGGACCACCTCGCGTCTCATCGCCTTCGTACGTCTGGACTACCTTGTCTTGCTKGCTTTCGCTGTTCCCTATGAGCTTTGGATTAAATGTCATATTCCCAAATGCTCCCCGAGATAGGTTCTCCACCAGATCACGATGCTCTTGGGTATTAACACGTCCAGAGAGTAAATTTGACAATGTATAAAGAATATAGTATTGTGGCGGCATCAAAGTAATCTGTTTTCTCCGGAATTCGAGAAGAGCATCGCTGGGATGGAGAAATCTGGCAGATACAATTTCTTGTCCGCCATCTGGCAGCGTAAGAATAATAAAGGACGATAGTGAACATGATCGCATACCAGACGTCGGTAGCCGTTCTTGCTTGGTGCCAGTTGAGAATCCAGAAGATGGCGAAGCAGGTAGAAAGGTAATGAAGAATTGAGTACGAAAACGTCTGATTGATAAGTGTCTAAGAATCCGGTGGATGGAGAGCTCGAGCAAGATTTCTTACCGTGGCATATAGACTGGCGTAGTCCAAGCAGTAAAGTTCAGCAACAAATCGACGGCCGGCTTGAGCTGGTGTTTGTTCATGAATTCGCCAAAAGAAAGCTTTTGCTCGTGAATGGCATGTCTGCCTCTGTCCCATTCGTGTTGGGGGATCGCAGACGCCAGGTGAGCGGGAGAAGCGAGTAAGAGACCGGCTTCTTCAAAGGTTTCTCGGATGCCCGTTATTTGAAGTGAAGCGTCTTGCCCTGGATCATGGTTACCGCCTGGGAAGACCTAACATGCTCAATTCGACAAGTCCGAGTGGAACAGGAGCAGAAATCGCACATGAACTCCTCCGAATGACCGCGATTCAGGGTTTCTATGAACCAGCAAGACTTCGTTTCGCTGATTTACAATGATCAGGCTAGCTGACAATCTTGGTACCGCTGGCTGAGGCGTTGTGAATGGCTTTTCTGACATTGAGCGAAGTGGGGTATCAGAGAACCGATTTTTCAGGGTTTGTAGCGGACGCCTGCCGAGGACATTGAAGAAAACATGGCGTATCGTCATTGGTCATTTGGTTTGCCAGCGCTGTCAGCGCTTCAGCCCCGGCCCTCCGGGAAAATCGTTGATGATAGTATTAGTCACCGGTGACCGTACTGTCGGATTTGAGTTACTTATATATAGCAACTATCAGTTAAATATAATGGCGTCTCATCCCGGACAAAGCCATTCAGCATGCATCCAACATTTCATCTCCCTGCTTCTTTCTTGTGGTCAGTTCGCGCCGTAGTGCGGCAGAATTCAAATAAAATAGAGAAACTGAATYATCATAAACTGCACCTGAATGAGGTTGGATTCAGAATTAAARTTTATTGAAAAGAAATACAATTCGATGTGGCACTAGTATAAGGTGTGGTAGCAAATCCAACGCGTCTGTTGGCGGTATCGAAGACAGTATAATATCTCTCAAGGAAGGTGTAACCGTTGATGAAGTCAAGTCCTTGGCCACTGAGCGAGCCCAGGTCCGCAACAACCAAATAGATAGAATGGGCRGCACCGCCGATAACAGAGTTCAGACAACGAGGCCATATCTGCGCATTGGGTGAGAGACTGAAGGTTTTCTGTGTGCCGGTCAACTATGTAACGCAAAAGAGGGATGGACAGTGACGTACGCCATTGATTTTGAAGTTTAAAGGCTCCAATGCGTCGTATTGGGATRCAGTTATTGTGAGGAGGCCAGTAGCTGAGTCCACCGTGCTGCCTGTTGCTTGTTGATATCGTTTGAACGCATCTGTCGCAAGAAGGACCAAAGTTGTGCCTGAGAATAATGTGTGATCAAGTAGTTACAGATTTACGATGTTTTACGGACGCACCCGTATCGACAATGCCTGCCGTTTCACTCAAGATGGTTGTTGAACCGTATGTGATGGATTGGTCGACTCCCCAGTAATAGCTAGCGGGAGAAGTGCTCGTGATGTTTCTAGCGTGAAGTTATGTCTCGTAGCCCTAATGAGGTCGGAATCACACTTACGCATAGTAGATTGAACCTGTGTACTGTGATTTGTCGATACCGCCTGTTAAAATTAGATCTTATTCTTTCCATTTATTGATGATGAGATTACTGACCCCAGGTCAATTCGCCGTTCTGAACTGTATTCGTCGTCGTCGGCTGAAACGAGACGCCAACCTGGTAGGAACCAATCTTTTGTTGAGCAAACGCAGTATCTGTTACGGTGGGGATAGTATCGAAGACGTTAGGGGTGAGGGATCCTGACGGATGGATCAGGAACGGACGCTTTCCCAAAAAAAAAAAAAGGTCGACGTACCTTGAGTTAGGTCAACGGGGCCAATCCTAACAGGGAATATCAGTAAGGTTATCAGTGAGTAACGACGGATATACCCTAGGATGCCATCGAAACCCGTAAAGCCGGAAGACTTGAATGAAATTCATCAGTAATTCGATCCTAATTGTAGTTAACATTATCCACCCACTGACGATGCCACGCCTATTGATTGGTTCACAAGGACCAAACTACCAAGCGTAACGGTGTCCGTATACTCGGTACCTTCCGAAAGAATGTCAGCATCAGCCATAGTCATGTCAAGTGAAAGGTGCCCCCACCCGAAAACTGCCCAGAGCCATATGTGACGGACTATACGAAGGGAGAAATGCATCATTAATTGTAACGAGCCTGTTTGACTTACCACAAAGTCGTTGGTACTGACGCTGGTGCTCGTCTTAGTGTATGGCGTACCGGCACCAACCCAGGTGTTCGAGCTGTATATGCTGTTAGGATGACAGGAATATTATGCGGCCAGTCCTAGTTGCCTTCACCTTCCCGTATCAACAATGAGGTTATCTAGATCAATGTTATTACAGATGAAGTCGGCAGGTCACTGAGCGTACATGTGGTGGCGGGACTTCCAACTCCAACCGACGCAGTGTAAATTGCAGCACTGTTGTTAACAGGCTCGCCTGCTACAGCAGACCGGAGGTCGAGTTGTCCAGTCGCCCCGGCCACCAGGTGACGGACTCGGGTCTGATCATGTTTTAAGATGTTAACACCAGTAGTATTGAGATGCCTGGAAATGGATAACTTGACGTAAGATTCCAGAGTAGAGACCGGGTTGGCTACAACAGCTATGGCAAGAAGCAAGGTGCTGAGCAGCGTCTTGAAGAACATACTGCGTGTGAGGCTCAAACTGCGAAAATACCTCCCTTTTAACCCATGAAGTGGTACATCGCATGAAAGGCTATCGTGAAAAAGGGGTTAAATCCAACCGTCTATAGCTGCCTTGCCCGCATGGCAATTGGCATGTCAATATCTACCGTCTGGCGGAATGTGCAGGTGGAATCACCGCACCAAGCCCCGATCAATGATGAAAGAAATTCTCAGACCGCTATCGTGGTAAGGATATTAGCACGAGACATGTAACACCCACGAATAGCATCGATGCCGAGGCATTCGAAATGAACATCGATTCAACGAAGCTTGATTTGACGTTGACTGACGATATCAATTAGACAAAAGTCATTGACATCCGATCCCCCACTGGCGTTACATATCGTGCATAACTGTATATGCACTTCTATCAAGATGTAGTAAAATGATTCTGGTTCCATATTTATTTATGAGCACCTACTATTGTTATGCATGACAATATGATCTGCACTGGTTTCTTGTCAGACACCACCTCGATGTCCCGTTCTTCCGCAAACACGTGAAAAAGCCTACTCTTCCATCAACCGCCGACCTGGGCGACGTGCGCAGTAGAGACTGTTGTTAAGCTACTTCCCAAGTATCATTAATCTGAACTCTCCTTGGTAGAGAAGCTTGGCCTATGCTAGCAGGAACATGAGAACTGAGTTTTAGTGGAGGAGAAGCAGTCCCTGTCATTCACAAAGAATAACGCGTCGCGCTCTCGAAAAGCGGTGGCTCGGAAGCCTGCATCATCTGACTCTCTGAGTAAGCATACTCGTGAGCCTCTTACAGACATCATATACTTGGATATGAAGTGCCTGCGCTGATAGCGCAGTGGGAGATGTCATGTCATGTCATGTCAGACATCGATGACTGCGGGGCTGACAGAAAAATTTAAAACGAACTCTGGGTAGCTGAACCTACGTGAGGGTCTTACTCGGATAATCTATGTTGCACAGTGTAACCACTGAATGTTGTCAGCAAAACGCTTCTTGGAGAAAATTTAAGCCATGGGGTTATTTACAGAACTATAAACTTGCGCCTTTTTTCCAAGTGCAGTATTGGATTTCTGGGGTGGTGTGCYAAGACGGCCAAAGATATGACATGGTGGAACCGTTAATGAATTTGTAACATTCTCGTAGTAAAATAACAATAGATTCATGCATAGGTATCGACTACATCATATCAGCGGCCACTCCGGAATAAGAAAACCACACACGTACCTGATAGTATATCATATGCGATTACTCAGAATACTCCACAACACCATTGGTATCCAAGCTCCCTCTCGTAACGTTCTCACCTTTCGCCCGTAATATATCTTCTACCGTCTTTAGTTTACCTTCTTGAGTACTATCTTTGAACCAGCCCAAATGGTCAGCGATCAAGTGCCTTGCAAGCGGAACATAACTCAATCAGCGCAACAGTCTTACAAGCCGGTGAAGGACGACAGACCTATTCTTACACTTTGGACATTGGACAAGAACGATACCCCTCTCGTARGACCGTTTTGTAAAGTGGTGGGCTGAACGTTCACCACACCCGGCTACAGCGCATGTAAAGGCAATGGCCATGCGAGGTTCAGAAGGCGATGTTTCTGGCAGAGCGTCACCAGCACTTGSCACAGAAGCACCATGACGACTTGAACTTGACGTCGAGGAGAAAAGCCTATGGTGCTGCTGCAGCATCATTGGAGCATACATATTTCGCAGCGAGATTCTCTGGTGACTTGTCCTTGATACTTGTACAGAGGCATTTCGTTGCACTGAGCGAACCAACGCCCTCAAAGCAAGCATGTCGGATGAATTATATTACATAATAACAAGCAAATATTCGAGTTGACGTGGGATCTAATCTAATCATAGTAAGAATTCGGGTCAGCCGTTCCAGCGGGATCGGAAGAGTCAGTAGTCAATGTGGCACCTGCTGCTACTGTAGTACCGGCAGCAATTGGGGCACCTGTTAGCGTGCCGGACGACGCGGACGCAGTACCGATCGTAAGAGTAGCACTGCTAGCAATGGCCGATGTTGCCTTATGCCCTTTCTCCCCAGCTTTGCCTTTCTCGTTTTTCCCTTTCTTATGATTTTTGTGACTGCTAGAGTTAGTGGCACAAGACCCGTACGCAGTGACAGTCTGGACATACGTCGTGAGCTTGATATGTAAAGAATTGAGTGATACAGACCATAGTGACAKTGACAGCAGCTGGATATGTTTGTGCCGAGTTCTAAAAATTCTAGTCAGCAAGCCGTATCAGATTTGAGTGGAACGTATACTGACAAATCCGGTAAGTGTAGTGCTTGTATCCGTCGTACTAGTGTTTCCTCCATTTCCACCCATGTAAGTAGACATCGCTCCCTTGAAATGAGATAAGGACAGGTACGAAGGGCGCGGATCAGGAAGGATACCTACAACTGCAGTAGTAGTCGCATTTGCACAGTCTGAGATACCGCTGCAAGCAGCGACAGTCTATAAGATGAGAATGGCCTATCAGCGAACCCGTCTTTATACCTCTCGTATACCATAAAAATAGCCAATTGCATGTAAACGACGTACCGTGGCCATCGCGGTGGCATTCCCTAAAGCTGCCGTGCCAGTCGCTGTCGCAGAGCTATTTATCTGTGGAATGTTAATATGGGCAAAATGTATAAAGCAGGCCTCATACCCAGGGTGTAGTTGTCGTTACCATACTAGCCTAGATTTCAGGTATAGCTCAAGATTAAATACTATTACACGTTTGGAACGCACCGACGTGGCTGAACCAGCAGCTCCATAATAATCTTGACGTGCCTGGTTCATTCATTCATCACAGGGAATCGTCAATTTGAAGAATAGAACGTACTTCCAGAGCACCCTCACCATGCAATGGCAAAGCCATTGTATGCCCGGGCAGAGTAGTAGTAACCAATAAAGAAAGGATAGTCAAAGAGAAGAAAAACATATTGTTTGTGCAACCAGCTTCAGTGGGTCCTTGCTTTCCTGACGTTATATAAGTTGAAAAAGATAGTGCAGAAATTGCAGGTGCAGTGCCCAGCACTAGGACCCTAGGCGTTAAAAGAAGTGGTAAAGAGAGAAAAAACAAAAAAGAGAAAGGAACCCGAGATCAAGGCCTCTCTGAGTCGTTTAAGTGTGGGCGAAAGACGGATAAGATCTTGAAATGAAGTGGAGGTCTTTATACCTTCTCCGAACGCCAAGACGGTTCATGACACAAGCCCATGTCCATTGTCCAGCGAYGCCCATAAACGGCGGTCGCTTCAAAGTTCTGGATTTCTTCGTTGCTTCGTTCTCACGTGCAGGCGTTGCGGGTGGAGCGGTTGCGAACACGTTTCTACGCACATCTATCTGCTATTCAGTTCATGTTGACTCACGTGTCGATGTGGTGCTTGGAGCTGTAATGGGAGTTGTTCATTATTCTCCCGACAGGAAACTCCGTTGCTGTTCAGTGTCGTCCGTAGTGACGACTCGGTTGACATAGTGATACATATCGCTCCAGCACAGATTGTTACACTCCAAGCTATCTGTGCCTGTCGATCCCACGCTTGCAACTAGCATTTCCACTATTTCCAGTCGGCGACATATCCCCACGACTGCGGACTACTCTAACGTTAGCTACTTAGATCTCTTCGATCTTGCTATCTTCGTCATCATCATCATCCTCAGCCAAGCTTCCCTTCTGCGGCTCTTCACCAACACCGCTGGACGCTGCCTCGAATTCTTCCTCTTCCATCGGATTAATCGCCGGCTCATCTCCTTTGATGAGCTGAACAAGGCGTTCCATATGTTCTTGTACCTAATCCAAGATACATTATTCTCGGCATATGTGTCACGAACATTCACTTACCTTCTCATTTGTGTCATTCTCATGCGCGACACGGATAACTTCGTACACTCCATGATTTCTCAGATAGTCCCTACCCCATCGTGTATGACAAAGGAGTAGAAGCGTTTCGACATGCGTGAGACGGATCACGGAGTCCGGTTCACGCYTTTTGGTGGGTGGGAGAAATTGAAGTGCCTCTGGGAGTTTTTCTTGGTCCTGTCATTGTCGTCAACAACAACATTCATCTATGGACACTAGCACGCGCCGCTGCTTACAGCTGCACAGCCAAGCGCAGGGTAGCGGCACGTACCTCGAGATCGAACTCCTCTTGGCCAGCCAACGGAAGAAGGAGGTATGGCAACACATCAATGCCAGGTGCAGGCAGATTTGAGGTTGGAACGGCGATCTGTATCGATTCGGGAGATAGCAACGCTTTGTGACCTCGCGCATGAAAAGCACAGTTTCTAACAAGGTATATGCCAGTSAAGTGCTAAAAACCGTATCGATCAGAACACGCACTTGATCGTAGAAGCAACACCTCCACGCCTGATGAGGTCTTCGTGTTCTGTGAACGAAATGATTTTTGCCAGGGGGTATTCAAGGCGAGATGTGTCTTGTTGGAGAGGATTGGCTGTTCGAGGAGTGCAAAAGAACTGCTGGCCTGTAGTCGACTGGAAGACATTTCAGCACGTCCAGATTTCACGGAGTTCTGATGCGCTCTTACCGCTGACAAGTTGGCGAATACGCCTGCTAAGAAATGTAGCTTCCCTTTTCGCACACGTTTGGAGAGATCCTCCTCTATCTGTGCTCCTTGTACAAATGCATCTATGAGCAATGGGAGGGCAGGAACATCGAGTGCTTCATCTGAAGGGTAAGGAACGGGAGCTGGGCAGGAACCACAGCGTGATTGGACGGGAAAACATTGACTGGAAAGCTTGGGCTCTGGGACGACYTGGATAGTCATGGAAGCGATAGTGGCACAAGCAACAGAAGAGGAAGAAATATTAGAGAGGAGCATAGACGCTAGATCCGCGAGGATAGCTTGCGGACTCTGTATTTAATAATGAGCGAATTCTCCTATACTGTGATTTGTCACATACAACGATGTACGACACGAGAAAATTGAGGAAACTGGTTTCAGTTAAGGGTCCAATGAGARTGGACGAGTCTGATAAATTAACAAGTGCTCGAAATGCGTCATGAGCAACCGCCTATTATTTTGTGAAATCAGAATAGCCTGATAAGATAATGGTTACTCACGACTTGATCTTGGCAGAGAAGTTTAAGATCGCGGACCAAATTACTTTCCTTCGCCTTTTGTAGCCCCGYAGCCTGTAACCCTTCAAAAAATAAATCTCTATGAGGTGCCCCTTTAGATGTTTGAGGCAATAAATTTGACAAAGCGATTTGTCGAACTTGAGGGTTCTTGTCCCGCAAAAATGGAATGAGCTGTCGTGGAATGGATTAGCGCAAGTCGCTTCTGAGACCAGAATCACATACCAACCTCGCGAAGCTGGGCGTCCATAGCGGCGTCGGTGGGCGGATGAGCGTCGAAGTGCACGTGACGCGATAATGAGAGGTGCTTACATAAGCCTGTTAACATTGCGGACGGAATTCGGCGACACTCATGGCGGGCCACAACAAGTCCCGTTTCGTCCAGGATCTCCTCCAGCGGACTGAAGGAAAGCCATCATCATTTACGGTCAATCTATACCCCGATTACTGGAGTCTTAACAATGGTGCAAGATTTCACTATCATATCCCAATGGCGGTCCGGCTCTTCTGTTGCTTGTTGTTTCGCAACTGAATTAACCCTAGTCTCTGCTGGATGACATACGTGCCCAAAGAATCCCGGTGGATTTTCTCGAAATATTCGACTCGGCTCGCGTACCCTTTTACGATGGTCCGTTCGTTTATGACGTATATTCAGAATGTTCCTGAACTGGGTGTCGTTGACAGGTTGCATGATCGTCCAAATATTGGACTATCGTCCTCAGAATCCCAAGGATCCAGTCCTTGAGAAAGCCGAACAGACACGGGTTGTTCTGCATCCTAGCTCGGAGAGTCTATGGGCGGACGTTTGTTCGCTCAACCAGCGCTACGGGACAAAGTGGACGGATGTGGACGCGTTGGATGTGGAGGCACGCGTATTGGTTTGTTTTCCTTTGCACGTCTTAGCATCGGCAAAGTCACTGACCCGAATGTCCTATTGCTGTACAGCTTGCCACTAGTGGACCTTTATGCTTGGATCCCGACCCACATTTGACAAGAATAGTAAATCATGTCATGAGGGCATCGATGCCCCCAATTCCTAGTTCRCTGAAGAGGAAGGCAGCGGCCATGGAGCCTGAGGACGATGAAAATGACAAGGCTCGCAAGATTAAAATCTTGCAACACATGGTGACGAGGCCGAACCGTACAGCGCCAAGGTCTTTCATCTTTGCAATCGTGTTGTTCCATGTACTCACAGGTCGCATAGTTTCCAATTATTTGATGCCATACAGAAGGCAAGACAAGATAGGGAGTCTCGGCAGTCCACTTCGCCCGCTCCGCCCGCTCCCTCAGCCTCATACGACACGGCTACACAATCTTCACCGGCACCACAACCGCCCGGTACACCTGGAGCCAATGGCGTCCAACTTCAATCCCCCGTTGAATCACAGGACGACAAGAAGCTGAAGAAAAGGAAGTCGGAAACACCTCAAACACCTTTTGCCACCACGGCCTTCATTCGAGCAAATGGGACACAAACCCCTGTGCCCCCTCCTCCGACAAACCATCAATTTGTTAATGCTCATCCGCCAGCCCCTACAACTGCATCTTCGCCTGCACCCCACAATGTACAATCACCCATGCAAATTCCCGTTTATTCAGCTGTACAACCAGTCACAGACTCTACGTTACGTGTATCTACACCTTCGCAGCCGACAGTAGTTCGGTATACCCAATCACCACGTCCTCCTCAGACACCTGTTCCTGCGCAACAACCACAACCACAACCACAACCTCCGCCGCAACCATCACATGTACCTCTTACACCACAATCCGTCAAGCCCACATTACCCACAGCCGTACCAAGTTATCCACCTCAGCAAGTTGGTCAACAGTTCATACCCCAACAGGCCGCCCGGAACGGGGTGCAAAAGCAAGCACCTGCGGCTCTTGCAGCCATGGCTGCCCATATGCTGCAAGGTCAAGGTCTGACCTACCAACAACAGATGCAGATATATCAGCATCGCAATCTACAACAGCAGCAACGCCTTCAATCGCAAAAAATGAATGGACGTGCAACGCCACAGGCGGGCGTGGCAAGTCCAGCCCAACAGCCACATGCCGCATTGTCCCCTGTAAACCAAGCGTCGAGTCCTCTCGTCGCAAACCAACAGTTGGCCGCTACCGCCACAAGGTCTCCTATGCCCCCTAATGTGCCGCAAGCTCAGGCATCGGTGGCCCAACAACAGCAGGCGCAACCACAGCTCCAGCCAACAACTTTGCCTCGGTCACCTGCGCAACAGCCTGCTCAGACGCATGGACAACACGCCGGCTATAGCCAATTCAATCTACGCGGAATAATGCCTCCGAACCCCTCTGCGGCTCACCAGGCGCTGCAAGCTGCCGTTACAAATGCCGCTACAGGAGCCGTGAGGACTGGGATGCCACCAAATTCCACTGTCACCGACCATCATCAGCAGCAGCATCCTACCCATCCTCAAGTCCAGGCGCAGCCCATGGTGCAGCAGTCACAGCCTCCCGGTCAGCCAACGCCACCTCAGCAAAATCAGCAGCCGCCTCAAGCACAACCCCAAGTACAAGTACAATCTACCCCGCACCCGCAACAAGCACAGCAACCACTCACACGGCAACAGTTACAGCAGATGTACCCTCAGATGTACAGTTATCCCCAACTGCCGTTCATGCAAGGCGCGGCCGGTCGTATGCCCCAGTATTGGAGCGGCATGGGCATGGGCATGGGTGTGCAAGGCGTGCCGAATATGGCAGGCATTGCGGGGATGCAGGGTATTCAAGGTGTGCCGGGCATGCCGGGGTTTGGAGGTATGCCTCCAGGGATGATGGCGGGCGTGCAGGGGATGGGGAGAGGTATTCCGATGGGTGCCCAGCAGATGGCTGGTATGGCTGCGGCAGCAGGCGCTGGCGCTGGCCATGTCCCGGGTGGCCAAGGGAAGGCGGCGGTTCAAGGGGGTATGCAGAGATGACAGTGAGTATGAGCGCTTCGCTTTGTCATACCCTCGCATTCTTCATTATCACACATGCATGGTGCACATATACACTACGAGTTTACTTTTTATTGATGTATTATATTTGGTAGTAGCAGGACATGTACTTATTTTACGATAATGGAACAGGATTATAGTACTAGACTTGCCACGTGCGCAGACTGTCCGTCTCGTCCTCGAATCTTCTCGCGTGAGCCGCGAGGCATATCTGGTGCAGTATTCCCTGCAGCAACTCAAGCTTCACCTCAAATCGATTTTGACGAACGGATGATATCTAGGTTGTACTCCTCTAGCTACTCCTCCAGCTCGGTTTCGAGCGCATCTTCGGATTCCAGTGAGTTTTTACGACCCAGYTATTCGTACCATCTGGTCTCTCATCAGTGTAACATATCCAGCCGGCTCTGTCCCTATTTCCTCTTCCTTGTTAAAACTCAAGGAAGCTGTACGAGACGCCCTTTACGATGATGTTCCCGTGGAGCAGTTTGTCCAACATATTTGGGGCCTGCACCACTCCGACTCGCGGCGAATCCTCGATAAAATGCTTAATTGGGATATCCCCCGGCCGTTTCTTGAGGAATACAAGGACGCATACGTGAGGATGAATGAAAACACGTTAGCAGCTCGTCGAGGCCACAACGCGTTCTCCGCTTTTCTGGACGTGATAGAGGAGACTTTGGGCGATATCCGGATTCAACTCAACGACAAGAAGCGTCCGGCAAACAGCATCTCTTTCAAGTGTAACGCGGATAGCTCCAAGACAAAAACTCCGGACATCGCTACTGCCTGGGACGCGACATCCAAACCCGATTGGTCAGTCATCCAGACCATTTTTGAATTTCAAAGGCCAACTAGCCAGGGTCCCTTGAACCAGCAGGCAGTCTTCGGCGATACCCAAATGGACGACAACCATTTTCTCAGACATTCATCATCCTCTTCACCGTCATCTTCTTCGTCACAGTCTTCTGTCAGAGGTTCAATATCTTCCGCMAGCGCTTCTTCCTCATATGCAACGAGCGCTAGCAGCTCCTCGAGCAGGGCCAGTTTTCGTCGCAGGAGAAGGCGGACCAGCAGTGTCAGTTCAACGGTTCTCAAGCGTTCAAGCCATAAAGAAAAGGATCACATCTCAAGCGGCGAAGTTCGACTCGCACAAAAAGCRCTCGAATGCATGAGCTCCGCTGGCAGACGTTACATGACTGGTGTTTACGTTGAYAACTGCTCTTTGACTCTCTGGTATTATGACCGGATGAGCGCCATTCGAAGTCGATCCTTCGATTTCGAGCATTCACCCGCRTATTTTGCGTTGGTGCTATACGCTGTCACCAGATGTGATGCGTACCAAGCCGGTTTTGACCGCTTTTTGGAGTTTCCAAGTGCTCCCTTTAGCCCCCGGCTTCCGAGTGCRAGCATTAAGAATAGCAGACTTGTTGTTCCGACTGCAACCGCTTCGTACTGTTTCCAAATCACTGAAGAAAAACCGGTTCACGCATCTCGCGAACTTATGGGTCGAGGGACGGTTGTGTACGCTGTAACGCTGCAACCAGACAGCGACGAGGTTCTCATTGACGAGGAAGAGCAAGTGCTGAAGCTCTATTGGCCAAATGCTGTTGATCCATGCGAGGCGGACGTGATAAACCAGCTCCATAGTGACGTTCCCGACATAGCGGATCATCTTCCAGCCATCTCGTTTTCTGCTTCGTTCACAAGGGATGCGTTAAATCTTCCATCTTCTCGKCTCAAGTCGTATGCTGGTCGCGATGCGGAGGAACGGTTACTTCATTTGTTCACCATGAGACGATACGAAAGGTTGTGGGAAGTCGACAGCATTGAAGAGTTTCAGGATGTGTTTCTTGATTGTGTGGAATGTAAGTGGGACCGTGGATGGAAAGCTCGCGCTCATGGTGCACTATACAGGCCATTACTATGCCTACAAACAGGGCCACGTGCTACACCGGGATCTGAGCGAGAACAACCTCATGGTCTGGCGTCCAAAGCGCCGTCGAACTGATAAGCACGGATCTGCATCACGTGGGCGAGCTCTTGGGATACTAAATGACTGGGATATGTCGAGCCGTGTTGTACGATATCCGGGAATGGCGTCTGTCGTTACGATGGTGACGAATGGTCCATCTCGAGCAGCTGAAGCTGAGGCGCTTAACAACCGGACGGGCACGGTTCCGTTCATGGCACTTGACCTACTCACAGAGGATGGCCCCGTCCCGAAACACCTATACCGTCACGACCTCGAGTCTTTCCTATGGGTACTCATCTGGGCTGCRGTGCACTATAATATTCCGAATAAGAAAAATTTGTCGGCATCGCAAGATGAGATTGACCGGGAGCTCAAGATATGGGACGAAGGCACCCGCGAAGAAGTCTGGTCGTGCAAGCGTGCTTTGATGCGAAGAGTGTGCGGTGGTTCTCCGCGTCACAGCAGCGATAGTGATGTCGAAGATGTGCTGGATCGCGTTCGTCCCGAGTTTCGGAGACTCAAGACGGACTGGATTATACCCCTCATCCGCATGTTCTACCGCGCATATAATGAACTCCGCTATACTGACGTGGATGAGGAAACATGTGGTGGCATTGTCACATTTGAGAGATTTATGGCTACGATTAATAGGAAGCCTAGGCTCGTCTCTTGCCGCGACGAAGAGGGTTGGGCCTCATGTATTATTGCTTAATTTTTGCTTTATTCGCTCTCGGACTCGCACCGATGGACGCTGACATGATACCTTACTTGAATCTTCCAATTTTCTATATCGATCTTGTATTAACAGTACAGAATTTTTGATAAACAGCAAGCATTAGCAGGACTACAGGTATATAATATACAATGACCTTATCCGCGAATGGATACCATGGATTCTATCACTTTCCGGGTGCAATGTAATCCCTCGACAGGTCAATCTCCCCCTTCAAATGCACGTTCGTGATGCGAACCGGACGCTGCCGAGGCGCACCTCCACGTTTACCTTTCTTCTTCGTCGTCGGTGCCTTCGGCAGAGGTGTCTCCGCCGCGGTGGCCTGCAAACCCTCTGTCGTGCATGTTAAGCATCAGAACCAATATAAGGGCAAGCTGTCATACCAGATGCTAATTGCCTGAGTAGGTCTACCTCGTTCGGAACTTTTAACGAGTGCCACAGGTCGTGAAACTCTAGTGTTTCCCAACGAGAGGGGGGAAAAACGTCAACAAAATTCAAGTGTGCATCAGACGAATKAAGCAGGTCGTCTAAAACACTGCTCCACTTCGTTTTCAAGGAGAAATCTAGGCCTCCAATAACATAAAATTGTCCAAGGCGTACCTTTCTCAACAAGCATGCCCCCTTCCTCTTCCGTTGGCTTTATCTCATTCCAGAATACCATTCGTAATTGACCATCTTTCACAGTTCGAGTCACGAGAACTTCGCCTTCCTTCTCCAGTTCCTCGATGGCCTGAGGTGCTTCTTTCCAAGACTCTTTCAACGCCCTCACAGAAAGACCTCCACCCTTCCTGGTCTGACGCTGAATCTCCGTCAATAAGGCCGCCTTGTTCCTAAAATTGAACTCGTGCTATAGACACACATGTCATACATCAGCATGGCGGACATTGGGACAAGGGAAAGACGAACCTTGTAAGAATAGAGGTCCGTTTTTGGATCATATTGAACACGGTCGTGATTCCTAAATTTCTCGAGTAAGACACCATCCGTGTCTAGAGGCGTGTTCGTAACGACAATCAAGTCTTGCAAACGCATTGGATTATGCGTCGACTGGACGACATGGCTAAGTCAGATTGCTCGGGAATGGAGGTCGATTATGAAACCTTTAAGTGTTCGACGGCGTATACAAGCTGCGTATTGACATGTATACCGGTTCCCGTGTCTGCTGGTTGGGAATATACAATATCTTCAATTTGAAAGCGTAAGGCATGAATCATGAAACCRAAAAGATACTTCTTACTTGATTTTGGCCGTTTCTTCTTAGCAGAGGCTCCGCTGATGGGGCGGTTCATTTGAAGCAGCAACGTCTTTGGCGAGACTTGACATGATGCGCCAGGCTTTCTATGGACAGTCTTAGTCATACAATGTGACGATAACCTAGGAGCCAAATATGTACATTTAAATAGCAACACTCCGTTGCCAAACAATGGCATTATTATCTGATAGCACGCGGTCACCCCAAGTTCCCAGCTTCATCTCAAATTTACCACCTCATGTTTTCGCTCTTCTCCTTAGCCAGTCCCCTGTGCGTTTACTTTGTTCTATGAGATAATCTCTCGCTCGGCACCTCAGCCAAGGAGAAAAAGAACAATGAGAACGTTGATCCTGCATTCGTATGTCGCATCGTGAGGTCTCTGACATCTAGGCCACGTGGAAAAAGGGAAATTGGATAATTTACAGGCGCTCATACTGACGACTGGTGGAACAGCACGCCAGCGCAAGAGGAAGTATAGATTTTATGCTTCACAAAATGTGCTCTCAAGGGACGCTATTCTACTGCCCGCCCAACACCAAGCGCAGGATGTTCATCGTTGAAGGCGCGTCACGTGCTCGCGGCAAGGACGTACAGAGGACAATCTGGATCCAGTCAGCGACGAAGGTCTCGAGATTACACATTATGAAATCGATAATGCAGAAAATTAAACACGATCAATCTGGACCCGTACGCCAGTGCAATTTGCGGCTTTTGGTCGTGTTGCCGGGTATCTTCTAACCAGATGTCAAGGGCTCCTGATTTCTTTCCACATGTGCATGATCTCCCAATGACGCATTCGCGCGAGTCACTACAGGTTGTAATC
This sequence comes from Amanita brunnescens Koide BX004, assembly GCA_001691785.3. Classification (NCBI taxonomy): domain Eukaryota; kingdom Fungi; phylum Basidiomycota; class Agaricomycetes; order Agaricales; family Amanitaceae; genus Amanita; species Amanita brunnescens. Next base: position 9,324 of record JNHV02000129.1, on the reverse strand, counting down.
ATTACACATCCAACAATCTCCCTGCCAGGTATTTCAAACGATGTGCCGGGCACAACAAGATAAACGGCTGGTGTTGAGGCTCTCGTGACCCTTCTCTGCTACAAATATTCATGGCTGCCACCGAGGAAGGTTTCCATCGCGATGAARCAATTGACAATGAATCGAGAAGCTTCGTAAACAGCAAGTTTGGGACCGCCCTTTTAGTTGCTCATCAAAGGGACACCGGCGCGAGCGTGCTATTGATGGGTATCCCCTCAAAGCTTAATCCTTACGAAGTTTCCATGGAAGCTCGGTGCTTTCTTGAAACTTGGGGGGAAATAATTCAATGGGACGGCATTACTACCAAGTTCCGACAGCGATGGGATTGTTTGAGCCCCAGATCATGACCTGTTTCCGGCCAATTATCAAACATCACCATTGCCATTTTCGCACAGGATAAATATGTGGCAGCGCACTCCGCAATGGTCGACCCTGCTAGTGATAATGAGCATTCAAATATTCACGTACTGAACCAGGTTACTCACGCTCAAAGTCATTTGAACCGAGGTATTTTATTCGTCGACGTGCCAGATTTCCCACCTGGATCGTTTGTATAAGGTCCCAAAGGTCTGCAACCGATTTTCGAACTCCAGGTATACCACTTAACACAAATGACAATCTTTATTAGGCAAAACGCAAGAAGTACATATTATCATTAATACTACCAGTTCAAACTCTTCACATGTCCACGACCATTCCTAGATATTACTGTGATTAATACCCCGCACGATCCCGTAGCTCGTCCCTGCAGCAAGCGCACCAACAATCACTGTCTGCACCGCGCCATAGAAGCCAGCACGCTTCGTTTTTATCGTGACATAATTTTTGACGAAGCCAAAAACTACCAGGATCACAAAGGTAAGTGCGATTGAGACGAATAAGGCGTGGGTAACATTGTGTATGGCGAAATAAGGTATCATAGGTAAGAGACCACCTTCATAACATCGTTAGTGACTCATAAATGTAAGACCAAACGAGGCGACACACCGAGAAAATAAGAAAGCCCCATTGTACCCGCAGAGATCCACGCCCGGGAGACATTAGGCTTCTCAAGTTTAAGTTCGAAGTTCATCATAAACTTTTATGGGATGCACGTCAATTATACATGGACCAGAGGTAGGTATTCAGAACCTACCCGAACCCAAYTATCTTCATTTTTCACCAAGTCATCCACAACAACTTTGCTTGCGTTTTTGCTTATTCCGTATTGAGCGAATATGTCGTAGATCTCTTGCCTTTCGGCCTCGGGTTTCGTGGCTACTTCCTCCCTCTCGCGCTTCTCTTCATTAAGGTAACGATCCCGCTCCGTCACGGCAGCAAGGTAAGCCCCCAGACCCATCGAGATGGCRCCACTGAATAACTCTGCCAGACCACCGGTTATGACGAGTTTAGAAGAACCAAGACTGGACAGGCCAGCGGTGAGTGCAAATGGTACGGTGAGGCCATCTGCAAAGCCAATGATAATGTCGCGTATAATGTCGGCCGCGTCTGAATGGCTTTCGCCAGCAAGGTGGGTTCTTAGTAATGAGCTCGAGGAATCGTGTCCTTTTTCTGCAGAGGAGAGAGGTGGGGAGGCCATTGCACTCGGTATGGTATGCCTTGGGGTGTGGTGTTGGTCTCGAGTTCGTTCTATGCTACATACTTATAATAGTTGGCCCGAACAGTTCAAACCTTCCGGTTCCCCCTAGTCTACAATTATCCTAGTGCCATGTTCTTCAGATCAATAACCAATCATCGACGACTTGTTTCAAACGCGTAAAAATAGCCAACCAATTACACGGGGTGGATTTGAAGCTAGAACGGAGCTCACGTCATTTTCTTGATCCTACTTAGTAGCGGCGTCTTTCCTAGTCTAGCAAAGTCCAGAGACCAGCTCTTCTTTACAATTCGCTTAATATCACTACCATCGACTAGGCTGAACGGATTTACTCAGGCATCTCAGGATCATATTTGAACGTTGTGGCTAAGATTGCAGAACCTTCAACTTGAATYCGAGCGCGCGATACCGAGACCTTTCCACCCCGTCGTATAAATCCTCCTGTGTGGCTGTTGTCCAACAAGTGCTATTCCAACGACTGTAGTCAGGCGGGTCTCAGCGAAATAATGTCGTTGGAGCGTGCATGCATGCTCGAAAACCTTTGAGACCATGTGCATGCTGCGGTTGAGCCTTGAACGCGTGTAAAGATGGCCGAGGAAGCATGTTGGACGTGAGTGGTACACTAGTAGAAAAGGAGAAACGGAATATTAAGTAGTTCCGGAGCACGGGCAGTACACCTGCAGATATGAACCCGGGGCCCGAAATTCACCACAGCTTGTTGACCATACTCGTGCACCTGAAACACCTAGGCTGTCCCATGCAACGCTTACCAATGCCTCACATACTTTCACGAGATGTGCTTCACAATGAGACTAGCAGCACCTTCATCTTAGCATGCGCTGAGTCTGGGCATATTGTCAATATCTCTTGATATACATGGACAGAGGACGCGGAGCAGCACTTACTCCTGCCATTAGATCATAGGCTTCTGGGTTTGCAAGCCGGAGAAGTTGACAATTGTGACCACGTTTTTCTATGCTACATATAAGGCATGGGCCTCCGCAATACTAAGTGTACACATGGCAGTGACCAAGTGAATGCAGGCAAGCGGGTGATACGGACAAGCGAATACAAGCGGCGACGTAGATGAGTACGTCGTAGACGGGAATGGGATACGGAGGCGCCTAAAGAGTGACGGAAAGTAACTAAGTCGGTGCTCGGCTACTTATGACGGGCATTGAGTGCGCAAACGATGCCAATGGGCATGGACAGGATGATGAGGTTGTAAGGGTTGATGAATCATCAACGCGGTTGGGAGCTTAGGCATTGCCCTGCAGGAGTTGACGTCGGTGGTGGATGTCAACTTTAAAAGTTGTGCAAATGAAGTCATTGTTCTTCGACGTGTAATACTCCCGATAATACGTAGCACTTGACTGTTCCAAGAAGAAAGTCTGCAACCAATATTTGAACTCCCGATATAGTGCCTCACACGATATAAGTTGTAATAATGATACACTAATCCCAAACACAATAAATACGCAAAAAGGCAGATATACAAGGAATTAAGCTTTAAGATCTGGCAGGTGTCCATACTAAATATGATTAGGATTAATGTATCGCACGATCCCGTAGCTCGTCCCCGCAGCAAGCGCACCAACAACCACTGTCTGCACCGCGCCATAGAAGCCAGCGCGCGTCGTTTTGATTGTAACATAATTTTTGATGAAGCCAAAAGCTACCAGCACCACAAATGTAACTGCAATTGAGGCGAAGAGAGCGTGCGTAACATTATCAATGACGAAGTAGGGTATCATAGGCAGAAGACCACCTGCATATCATCATTAGCGGCTGTGTAATTTCAAACCCGAGGAGACACACACCGATAAAATAAGAAAGTCCCATTGTACCCGCAGAGATCCACGCCCGGGAGACATTGGGCTTCTCAAGTTTAAGCTCAAAATCCATCATGAACTKGTTCAGATGTCCGCGTCAGCTACACAGGCCAAAGCAGGGTGTATTCAGAACGTACCCGAACCCAATTATCTTCATCTTTAATCAAGTCATCTACGACAGCTTTGCTTGCGTTTTTGCTTATTCCGTATTGAGCAAAGACGTCGTAGATTTCGTGCCTTTTTTCCTCGGGTTTCGTGGCCACCTTTCCCTTCTCGCGCTCTTCTTCACTGAGGTAGCGGTCGCGCTCTGTCACGGCAGCAAGGTAGGCCCCCAGCCCCATCGAGATGGCGCCGCTGAACAGCTCTGCTAGACCACCGGTTATGACGAGTTTAGAAGAGCCAAGACTGGACAGGCCAGCGGTGAGCGCAAATGGTACAGTGAGACCATCTGCGAAGCCAATGATGATGTCCCTTATGATATCGGCTGTGTCTGTTGAATGGCTTTCCCCAGCAATGTGACCTTCTAGCAATGAGTACGAAGACTCAGAGTCATGCTCTTCTTTGACCGAGGAGAAAGGTAAGAAGGCCATTGCACTTGGTATGCCTTGGGAATGGATTTCTATGACAGTTGGCAGTCAGAAGTCCCTGAAAGCATATAAGTATTATTTCACGTTATAATCACCGCACACGTGCACGAAAACCAACCAATCGTCGACGATTCTTTCCCAATCCGTAAAAAGAGCTATCCAATCACATGATGGGATTTGATGTGACCGCATGGCGTCGACGTCAAACCTCTCCTGGTAATCCAGCCGAACGTAGTGGTGGCAATAACTAGCGCATGTCTCCGTACTCTCTATTGAGGGCCGCCCGTTYGTTCACCTGATGACTCAACTCTTCCATCCAAGCTCCTCGAGACGGCTTTCCACAATATCCAGGGCCAGGGTTGTTCTGAAATCTCGTAACTGAGCAATCGACGAGTCTTGATGACAGCGAGCAAGGCGTGACACAGTACCGAATCCCAAAAACCACTGTTTCTCATTTTTCAGGCGCGTCTAAATGAATTAAGTAACGGGGGAACAATCGCGCTCGGAGGAGATATGTGAATTCGCGTGCGATTGAACCTGGCCTGCGTGTGCAATGGTCGCCCCAATGCTGAGCGGATCATCACGTTGTACACGAACACAACTTGAAATTGGCTGTATCTCCCAGTCTTATGTATGTATTCTGAATTCCGTTGGAGATGTGATAGTCGGAGAGAATTGATAACCGATAAGGCGGGGCTGAGACTCTGAGAGATAGAATAGCGCACTGGTCACACGTYGGCATATGGTCCTATTGGTACGCCCCGACTCAGTGAAAACGCGACGCGGCTCTCCTATCAGAGTTTCATCCCTTGACGTCGTGGGATTACATTTCTGGGCCGGTTTGCATTTCTTCCATGTYGACCACCAAGCCTACTCTTGGTTGTATTCGCCGGTAATGAATCGGTGGATAAGTTCTCTCTTAGGATGCATCTTTCTCGGTTTCCAAAACAATTCTCTGTTTCATGAAGGCACACTTGTGTTTAAATATCTTGTCGATGTCATGCTTACAGGGATTAGGCGGCCTAAGATAATCGATAATCGATAACCTGTAAACGGGACTGAGACTCAGAGATATAGTGGCGCAGTCACGTCGAGGCGAGACTGGGAGATGCATATGGTGAAGCTGGGCACCTGTTGTTACACGCAAACTAAGTAGAATGCGACGCGACCATCACAGTTTCATTTTCTTAGAGCAGTTCTGGAATCAGAGAGGGAACGATGACAGCGTCGCGAATGGTACTTGGTAGCTTTCAATGGAGCGTGGGAAYATCCCACATATACTCCCTACTCGTGTTTGTTCCGCTGTATTGTTCAAATTCCGGGCCGTGCATGTCTTCCGCATCGACCTCCGAGCGCACTTTTCCGCCGTTGTATTCTCCTACGGGAAATGAATCGAAGGATAGGCTAGCATTCTTTCATATACTCGAGAGACTGAAGGTAACGGCTCGCTCCCACTTTAAAGGCTTTAGCTCACTTCGAGGTATGGACTCAGACACAGAAGCGTACAGGCTGGGTTAACCAACGTGTAAGTACGTCTATGAATCTTTGTTTGTTATTCTGAGTTAAAGATCGTGAAGATACCGGGGCCCGAAAGGCAAGCAGGGATAACGTTCGTGAGCGCCATATTGACTAGGGTCAAGTATATCCGATCACATGTACCGGATGGCGGTTCTGGCGATGTGCACGACGGATGCCAGCCTAGACGTCCCAAAGTAGGTCCACTGTACACTCTCGATTTGCAACTCATGCTTATGCTTCAATTTACATTAGGTGTGTAATGATGGCCATCGTCCATGATCTTGCAGAAGCACAAGGTCGGCACAACGAAGAATGGGAACCCATCTGCTTATACCAATCTTTCAGTCGGCGATATTGGACCGCAGGAAGGTATATCAAAGGCAGAAAAACGGAGATTAGAAGATGTATGCATGACAGTAATCTCCTTTATCATCGAATGATCACATGCCACACAGGAAGCAATGCTTAATTTCGTGCACGACATGCTACATTTCAGCCCCCCGGCACGACGCATATATGCCCTGTGGAAGGTATACCCCTCGACTATTGTTTTGCGCTGAACTTGACGTAGCGTGACATTTTAGGAATACGAAGAAGGCCAAACTGCTGAGGCAAAATTCGTTAAAGGTAATGACTGATGCTCGTAGCCAAATTTCTATCGCTAAAAATATTTAGACTTGGATAGGTTTGAAATGGCCTCTCAGGGTGCGTCTCAGGGGTTTTACAGCTGTTCCCTGCTTTACGAACCCACGATAGCGCTTGAATATGAGAAAAGAGGCGTTTCTGATCTTCAACGCTTCTATGACTCTAGCATTCCGCTCATACGGCATCCAGAGGTGCGATCCTGGGCAAAAGACCTCACAGACGAGCGTCAGCGCACAATCCATGGTGCAGCCAATAAGGATTAAACCCTAACCCTGCAATCGCACCCTTTCTCTCGTATCTTTAATCCTTGGTGATTCGATTTCCGCTGAACACAGCAAGATATCTATCACAACTTCTCGATTTACTATTGCGACATGCACAATGACTATAAAATAATCAAGAATTATTATTTGTAATGCATTGCTCGAAATTAATGGTAGAAAATCAACCACCTAAACTTTGGTTCCCCTGAGATGGATCATACGAGTTCGAATGCTCGATTCATTTTACGTCCCCCTTCAGAAGAATCAAAACCAAGGCTGGACGGCATGTTTACAATGCTTTTTTGGCGCTCTGGAGGAGAATGTGTTTCGCCAGTTGTAGTAGAGGCATTGAAGACGGGAAGGTTTAGGCCTGGCCCATTTTCAGGCTCTTTCAATTGCGATGGAGATTGMGACTGTGACGTGGTAATCCTAAAAGTTGATGACTTCATAGACCCTTGTGTCAGTCGCYGGGCAATAAAAACAAAAGGAGAAACACACCACCCGTGGCTCGCTTAATATATCTCTCAAGGCATCCCGCATGTTCAAGGTCAACATCAGGGTCTAAAATTCATCGGCAAGGGTGGGATATGAATGAAAAGGGACTCACGTTTGTGTATATGCGTCCAGTCGGAAGACCAAATATGTTGAAAAGATTACTGCTTGGCAATGCCCCTGCGTGACAATACCATGTCAGTTTATAATATCACTACTTCGAACGTCTTACGGTAAGAGATCAAACCCCCCATTGCGAAGATGGTGCAGAAAATGCCGGTCTGAATTGTCGCAGCAATGAGCCGAACYAAGACCCTGTTCATCTGCCGAAAACGCGTTCGTGACATATAGAGGCGGAAAACCATGGTTCCTGGATGACATATTCAGACTGTCATGAAAAATCATGTAATATAGACACACCAGTAATAAGTAGATCCAGTCCTGATTGTAGACCGAGCCAACAATTGGTAAGAGTCTCTAGTAAGACAAGTTCGACAACTTGACTTCTACTGCCTGCTGGTTAAAAACGAAGACCAGGACATCAAAGAAACGTACACATGGATTGTCCACGACCTAGATGGNATGGTCCAGGGCATATCATACCTGATTCCACATATCATGCCTATCGCAAAAATGACAGCAGCGACGAAGCATATGAAACCGAAGATGATCTTGCTTCGTGTTAAGCTGAATATTCTTTGGARACAACGTGTCAACACGGAATGCAACGACCAGAACCTGAACCGACCGATATCCAAGGAAAATCTGCGTCAATACCGCAATGAAGGCATTTGCTATTACCGTAAAGGAATAGGGCCAAGCACTCTCTGATATTTGATATTGTTAAGAAGATCACGATCTCGTAAGACACGGTACGCACCCAGCAAACTGTCTGGATTTCCATAATTCGTGATGCTTTTTTGGATGAATTAGCGAAATATGGTCAGGGGTAGTATCTCTGCTTACCAGAACCACCAACCCAGGTACATCAGCCTTTTTACACACGTTAAATGATGGTCCGACGCCGGGTGAATGTCCAAAACTACGCACGATATACTATGGACAATGTCGATAAAGGCCATGAAAGCAACCAAGCTCCTGGCGTATGCATAATATAGTCAGCCACTTTCATGAAGAAGTCTAGTCAACCAGTTTTACTTCATCCACAGTGGGTCCTTGAATGCTAACAAAGCGCTGCGTTCACTCCGCACGGCCGCCAATCGTGAACGTGACCTACCTGAATTATAGTAAGCGATGAATTGAGACGTATTTATTCCAAATAAGTACGTATTGACTAAGTTAGTAGCCATTGTCAGCACAAGCGGAGCAAAAACAGATTGTCGATACTTACGGTATACGCCAATGAGCATAAGTCCTGTTTTTCCCCCGAAGTTGATGTAAGCCCCCAGCACTATCGAGCTAACTACCACCTACCGACAGTCAAATCGTAAAGACCCATAACGAAGCGAAGTTGAGCAAGCACGGGGGGTGCCGCACACTTGTTATATAGCTAGGTTGGCATAYTGAAACGTCTTATCATGATAAAACCTGAAAAGGGAAATCATCGCACGATTGGGGCGGACACTCACTTATTTCTCCAAGGTTTGGATAGTCCGCAAACATATTTTGCTGACATAATCAGGTTTACGCGTTACGGTTCGTAGGCGTTGCCCTGGCATCTCCTTGTTTTTTAAATGGGTTAGCCATTTGCATTAGAGCTCTGCCGCCTCTCGAGCACCGCAATGCTCCTCCGGGAATATTCGGAATCCACTCAAAAATGGTCAGTTGACGCTATTCTATTTAGATGGTTGAGGAGATGTCAAGATCTTCAAGACAAGCTCCACTGGCATGTTCGCAATTTCTACATCATGCGTTGCGATCAACCATTGCTCTCCGCGTTGCTGCCAAACAGTTTGCTCCCACCCACAACCCAAACTCAAACAAGGGAATATGCTGTAGCTGCGTATCAGGGCGGAGGGGCCAAAATACGTGTGACCGAACGATCGGGCGGGCAGGCCGAATCGGTGCTGATCAGTGCCCCTGCTGTTAGCGTAGTTGCGGCGTTAGGCAGTTTGCGATTTTCCTTGGGGATATTAATTAACATGTGCTAGATCAGGGTTGCTAGATTAAAGTTCCGAGCATCCAGGAAGGCCGACTCGCAGGGGTGATCCAAATCTATGCCTTGAAAGACGACGGCGTTTGAGTCAGTGAACCTAGATTAACATCATTGGTGAGCGCAGGTGGAATGCTGGGTGTCCAAGCTTGACATGCACGGCCTTGACAATTGTGTATCTGCATTTACAGTCAGCAACCCATCGTCACCATCAAGTTTTTATGACATACTCTTCAAG
>JNHV02000128.1:0-35398 GCA_001691785.3 Amanita brunnescens Koide BX004 | reverse complement strand
AGAAGACAATTGCTATGCGACAGCATAGTATGATGATGCATTTATTTGATATCAAGTCTGACTAATACCGTTTGTAACCCTTTGGCTTACCCTTTCGTTGCCCCTTTCCTGGATCTTTGCGATAGCAGGTACACTGTATAGCGGATGGTTCGTATTGTACTTCCTGAGAAGCTTTTCTTTGGTAATGACAACAGGCCAGCAAAACATGCACCGTCGCTTTTGTACGTTAATNTTCTTTATCATTTTTACTAAACTTGAATCTTACATTACTTTTTTATTGCAGGCCAGAGTACGTTGTTTTCCTTACTTTTACTACACAGCTGACATTTCTTGTCCGGTTATGTTTCTCGACGGTGAGTTGTTTTTTCAATGTTTAGTCGTGTCATTCATCGCGCGAATATTTCATTAGTTTCACCTATATCCAGCGGAAATGCCTTATGCAGGCGAATCTGTGAGTAGTAGTTTAATAGCCACCACAGCGTTCCAATTACTGATTCGTTGCAGCGGTTTGCCATTTCCAGATATTCCGCTTAGTACGTGCTCTGCGCAAGCATCATTGGCTTCCTCTACGGGCCTATTTACCCAGTCTTTCGAGCATGGCGACGGAAGTACTGCGGGATGAAATACTCGTCTGCATGTCCCTGATGTAAGTCAATTTATTCCCGAATGACGCCAGCATCAACGATTCATCTCTTCCAAGAGCTACGACAGCGAGTGCCGGTAGTGGTGCGTTGCCTGTATTTCTGCATGCTCTGGACTCATCCTATTGTACACCTGCAGCACTGCTTCCATTTGTTCTGGAATAATAACGAAATTGAAGGGGCGCACGCCTTGAGTTATATGACAGTGCCTTTGGCAATAATTTTTGCTGTCTTCTCGGTATTCCTGCCTTCGCGGGTCCCTGTTAATCGCCTTAGTCAAAAAGTCTGATTTGAATAATAAAATTGTTTCTGATGATGCTTCTGGCTTGCTCCTGATCTTTTGGTTGTCTAATAATTGATATTACCGGTGGGACACTACAACATATATGAACAGTTGAATTAGAATATCTTATACAAGACACTGAATCTATGCTTTTGATATATGGATCGATATTCAATGACAGATATACACTGTACATGGATACGGGTGCAGACATCAAACAAGGACACGAAGGTATGAGACTATAGTCAAGTACTGTCAGTGTCCGTGGATGATCCGGTCTCGTCGCCGCCGTCTACAGCTTCACCATATGTGTTCAGGATGGTTGCATCAACGCGGAAAAGGTCAACTTACCCATGGAATAATCTGGTACATGTATTAGTGGTGGAGTGGGGCGCCTTGGCGGCCCAATGCCAGCTGCTCTGCCTCGTATGCTCTTTCCATTGCCAATGACCCTTGCTGCAATATTTGGACTCTGTGAGAAGGATGAAGACGCAGGTGTTGTCGCTGACACCCCGTCTGGTGACGATGATCGGGATGACGTAGGGGTATCGGATCGTTCAAAGAGGGACGTTGATGACTCGCGCAATTTTGATGGGACCTTTGTCTGAGAATTTGCGGAAGGAGAGTAATGCGTCTTGTCATCGAATTAGATAGCTCGAGGGAGAAATGGTACACAAAGATCTCACGGCAAGCGGGACGACCGATGCTTCTGAATCAGCCAGAACTCTGGATACAGGAGAACCAGTTCCTGACGGCCTGCCTTTCTTGGGCCTTTTATTAGGAGAAACTTGCGGCGAGCCAGGCTATACATTGGTAGATTAGTTTGTACTTTGATAGAATCATTTCTGCCCACTCGTTTCCGTTTCAAATCAAATTCGGCCTCGTCTATCACAGCATGTAAAGTTATCTAGTCCAAGTACAAAATGTCATACCATTTATTTTTGTCTTTGACTTGGCTTTTCCCTTTGCTGTTGCAGGCTTGTCGTCGGACATCGTTCCAGCTTCAGAAGCAGGCGAGTCGGAACGCAGCACTTCCGAGCTTTGCCTGTGTTATTAAAGATTGGTTGCACACGACGTGACATTTCAACGATGGTTCATGTGCACCAACCACTCACTTGGACTTTACGTTCGCATTCGTACGCACAGCGCCGCGACGCGCCGTTGCAAGGCCCATGCATTTGCTGAGATGGGGAGCATACCGATTTGGCGCAATCTGTAAATGAGCCGTTGGAACCGGAGTGAGCAAACGATAAAGCACCACAAATAGCCATGAGACTTGCCTGTCGGCCGCAGTTGACGCATTCGAGAAGGTTAGTTCCGTCCGACTTTGGACCAGCGCTTGGGGTTGGTGTGCCCGTCTCCATCTCAGCGGTAAGTTTGACGTCAGTGGAAAGAGGGGTATCTGCCCTAGACGGTGGGACTATGTTCGATGGGCCAGGTACGTGTACTATCGAGATGGACCGACAACATGAAATACAGTTGTATTATGACAAATACCAGAAACGTGAGTTCCCGAACAACGAATAATTACAAACTGCATGACATACCAGCCTGACATCTRACCTCCCCAAGCCACATTAGACGCGTAGAATGAATATGAGGGTGACCGGAGTGCAGAAGTCAATGGCCCAAATGGAGAGAAGATCATACAGGGGACTTACCGGGTATGACATATATCACACACTGCCCGACTCCTAGAGATCTCTTGGTGTGATTGTAACGTCGCATCCATAGCAAGGTCGTCAACCATAGCCCGCAATATGCGAGCCGCCTGTTGGACATACGACACAAAATGAGCCATTGCATCACTGACAATCCGAATTAAACGAGGATTCAACTTACCAGGGCGCTTATTGCATCCTCCCGCTCGGACTTGGGCATGTCGAGCCGCTAGCAAAAAGACCTGGAAGGCTGCTACCCTGTCGAGCGGTTGCTGGCGGTGCGCGCTCCAGTCCAGACCAGCACTAGCGCGAGGTGCTATATTTCGCGGCTCTAGCCTATTCCAGCACGTGGCGATTGCCAAGCGGGGTACAAGCTAAATATAGTCTCCGTTCATCATTAAGTACATTCGCCAGTTGCATAAACAAGGTCGAAATGCGAGAAAGCAACATGTGGAAATGGAAACGAAAATTTGGAGGACAATCGTAAGAACGCCACCGCCCTGCACGGCGCTGCGAAAACAGCCAACACACCGATGTGTACGGATACCGATGCTCGCGGCCCCGATCTTGTGGATGAACTTGCAGGAGCGATAATCAAGGAGATCTCAATGTATGAGGGTTGTGGGCTTATAGTGAAATGCGCTTGGCATTCCCAAGGACTAGAGATAAACGAAGACGAGGATTGCAGAACCGCACACACGAGCTCATACAATCGTTACATTCGTTAGGTCAAAAGTCGTAATCCATGGTTTGCAGGCAATTAACACAGAAGGTATAAGGGTAAAGCAAGAGAGAAAAAAGAAAGTAGTGAGAGACGTTGTAGGCGAAAGATAAAATGATTATTCTATGGGCAACCGTGCGTTGTCTAGTACTGTGAAGATGTCAAACGCGAGATAGTGAAAACGCCAATGATGACGGCCGCAAGCACGCCGATGCTTGCGGGCAACAGTAGATCCTTTGGAATTCCGAATACTTCGTCCGTTTGTTGACTGTGAGTTGGGGGTTGCGGCGTAGGAGTCTCCGGACTCGTAATAGGGATGGATTTTTCTACTTCTTTGACTTCCTGTTGCACTGGGTCCGGAACATCCGCTGCCTTGACCTCGTTCTTGTCCGTGGTTGCTTCCGTCCATCCTCTTCCTCCTTGTATGTACAGCACAACACGGTCTGTGCCCCCAGCGCGAGCAATCTTCACAGCATCTGTTACGTCATTATCCGAAGTAATGATAACAGTATCACCATCTGTGTCGGTGTACGATAGGAGGAAGTCATTGGAATCGGGGTGTACAGCGCCCTCGGAAGACTTGAATTCGGTAAAGAATGGATCAGTGGCAAGCTTTCCGGCCACAATCTCACGAAGGTGGTCAACATCGTCATGGCGCGACTGGAAGCGATGAGTGCGGCCACTTGGAGTACGGAACTTGAACACATAGGTACCGTCATCGACAGGCAAAGGTGCAACGCCGCCAGGAACAGAAACGCCTTTCTTACGAGCGTAGCTTTCCAAAACAGATCCAGAGTCTTCGTCCACGACTGAAGCAGAGTCATTGGGATGAACTTCTGAGTGAGGCGATTGCTGCAAGCGCGAAATATCTCCAACGGATGGGTGTGGATGATGCGAACCAGATAACATTGACTCCGTTTCCTCGTGGCCTATAGAGTCGAAGAAGCGGCCCCACATGGGACCTCCTTCGTTGTCCGCTGAGATATTATCCCCAGCCATAGCATTCATCTGTTGAAGCTTGAGAAATTACGTACCGGCGTTGTCGATAGAAAGCTCACCTGCTCAAGAGTGGCATAAGTCAACTTGAGAACGTCAACAATGGCAACCAATCGACCGTCGGACTCTAAAACGGGTAAGTTGAGATAATGGCCGTCTTTCATTGTATTAATAGATATTTCAAACCCAGTTGACGAGTGAACTTACTGTGCATCTTTTTCAATGCGTCGTGGACACTCATTGTCGGTGGCGCGGTGTCCGGGTGCGGAGTCATGACACGAACAACGCTGCACCGTCCAGCGTCCAACCCGGCAGCGATGACGCGAAGAACAACGTCCTTACTGGTGAAAATTCCAGCGATCCTGGGGTGGGTAGAAGGCGTTGCGGGGTTCGACTGTTCCATAACGCATACAGCCGTTGTTCTTCTCTCCTTCATTAGTTTGGCGACTTCACGGACAGTCGTTTTCGGTCCAACCGTTGCAGGCTGGGTACGTGAATCCATGACGGTTGTTAAATCGGGTAGAGCTGTCTTCTCGCGCAACTTTTCTGCCCAGGCCAGCATAGCAGTTGCTTGAGGGTTCGAACCCACTGCCCCGAGTTCAGATTGTACGCCAGCCATTGCTGAGAATAGTTGCTCYGAAGCAGCAGAACTTCTTTCTACTTTGGCCAAAGCTTCATGGAATACCTTTGTGATGTCGAGCAAGCCGACGACGTTCCCTTCTTCATTACAGACAGGCTTTAGCATGCCGAAATGAACAAGTGGTGTTACAAAGTCAAAGACGCGACGCGACTCACAAGATGCCTAAAATGTCTCGACACCATGAGCTGCAAAGCTTCTGTTGCGCTAGTGGTGTCGCGAGTGACCATGGGATTCCTGGTCATGATTTGATGGACCTGCGTCGAATGAGGATCCAGTCCTTCTGCAGTAACCTGTCATGGCATCATCAGGCACGTAGAGATTAGCTAGCCAGACAAGACGTACTCTGTAGGCCAAGTCCTTCGCAGTAAATATACCACTCAACCCTTCCTCGTCATCAACGACAAGTACACAGTCAGTTCTTTTAGCAGCACACAGCTGACTGGCTTCAGCAACGGTGATATTCTCTGGCACAGTCAACGCAGGCGAGGGCTTCAAAGCGGCGACGGTGCCTTTGGCAGCCGAAGGTTTACTAGCACGCTTGGACGAACGTTGACCGTGGGTCATGGATACTGTCCGTTTTCGGGCCAATTCTGATTCTATTTTTTTTCGGATTGCCTACACGAATGTTGAAGACGCGACAATGCCAGTTGCGTGCGGAGCCCACCTCATCCTTTCTGGACTGTTTTTTTCGTGTATCGAACGAGTTGCTCTGATGGCTAGACAGTGTTGACATTGCAACGGGGTCTGAGCGACGCGAGTGGGGACGGGCAGGCGAGGGCGACGAGGGACGGACGTGGTCGGCGAGGGGGGAAGTGGGGCGTAGGTTGGAGGACGGAAGTGGTATACGGGACATGATTTAGTTGCCTAATCCGGCCGTCGCCTCATCACGGCCACGGCTTAAATACATGCGGTACTATTCATGTCTATATCAACCTAGATGTAGCCTGTCCAATCCATATCATTCCTACGAGGCATGCATTTTGTAACACTTATCTAGATGCAACCCATTGTCTTGGTCAGTGACCAAGATAATTATAAATGGACAACAATCTCGTGCGGAACATTACAACAGTCTTATAGATATTCCCATTGCCGACTACCGACGTCCAGCTCCCGCGGCCGGTGCCGCCTGACTCTGCACCGTCGCAGAACCACCCCAACTGGAAATAACTGCCTTCCCTTTCTCCCATATCTGTTTCGCGACAGGGGGAGTACCCGGCTGGTTGATGTATTTCTCTACGCGGGTAACCGCAACACCAATCGCTTCACGGGTAAACGCCGAATGGTAGTACCGCTGGCGCAAAAAGTGCGCATAGATCAATGGAGACAAGAACGAGTTTTGGAAAAGGAGGGCGCCAAGGACCACGCGAAGGAAGATAACGACTTCAGTATAGGCAACGACGCGCATGGCACCATCATAGTTATCTGTGGACCGTCAGCAACTTGAGAAACATGCGTTGACCGGGCCGCTCACTTTTGACCCAAATCTGAAGCTTTTTCGCAAACGGATGAGGTTGCGGAGTACCGCCCGCAGCAGGAGGTGGACCGGGGGGCAGAATTTGGGGTAAAAGCGAGGTGCGTGAGAACGTCAAGGCATGGAACAGCGAGAAAATTGTATATGGAACAAGTGCGACTACATCATGCATCAGTCAACAAGAAAAAAAATACGGATGTAGCACGAGGAACGCACGAGCAACGGGTTTCGAGGAATACCAGAACATAGCAAGTATAAAATACTGGACATTCTGTACCACGTGTTAGCTATGAATCATACATGAAAATGTGCTACACATACCTCGTCAAGTATGGCGCGTCGGAGCCATGCTCCGCTAGGCTGAGGAGGCTACCAATCATAGTCAGTATGATACACGTCATGACATGACAATGTTACACGAACACCCAATGACTTGCTATAAAAAAATAGAGCAGAAAGTCAACGGAGCAATGCACCATGAGCAACAGCCGAACTCACTAGCAAACAATCGCATAACTGATGAGAGCCCCAAGGAAACTTGCTGGAAAAGAATGCCACCATGAGATGAGCATGTATGCGYCAGAAAAAGTCCGTACTTTTATACCACCACGGAGCAGCCTTGAGAAAAACTGCAGCTAGGAAGTACCGAGTGGCAGCAATCAAAAGGATGAAATGGCCGGATGCCCAGAGATAGTGCTACGGTCGGACACGTTGTCGATGGAGTTAATGACAATAAAAAAATAGCACACCTGAGACGTGGCCATTGGCGGTTACGAGAGGGAAAAACCTAGAGCAGATCTATGACACTCGAAGCGAATGCTTGTTTCGAAGTTCGGGAGTCGCCCGGCGAGATTGTGGGCCAACAGAAGTAAGAAACTTCGTCTCAACACAACGTGTATAACGTCACGCTCACGTGTAATTATCTCACGACTCTAAAGCTAAGGACGTTACTCAGTTCCATCTGGAATCTTTCTTTGCGCCCCCACACTTTGTTGGATTGGAACATCGGCCCCTTTGAGCTTTCTAGGTATATAATTTACCCTGTCCCGTCATCGCTACGCTCTGAAAGTCTCCGATGACAACCGAAACGACGCTCGGGTCCAGACTCCAGTGACATGATCCGCTACGACCTTAGTACCTCTAGGGTACTGCCAGGACCAGTGAAGATGGAACGTCTTAATGAGCAATGCTTTCGCTGAATTTTGACTATATGAACTATCCTTTACTCATGCGCGCTAACATCTCTCTCTTACAGCACTTGTTGTCAAAGGCATACTATATCACGTGTATACTATATGTTACAATAACAGCGCAATCATGACGGCAAGACGAACATTCAACGTCAACACCCTAATGACCATTAGATGAGCCTTGACCCAAAGATCACCYCTTCCTAGTGTTGCTATACTTTCCCGGGAAGCCGGCTCTCAAGATAGTGGGCAAAGGTACAAAGGGCGGCATCTGACCCGGCAGAAGAATACTGGGGTAAGGTGGAGGTACAGGCTCAGGGATTTCCTCTTCCTCGCTGCCAGGCTTACGAGGAGGTCAACTCTAAAAGCTAAGGTTATCCCAACAGGACGACTAACCTCTAGATCAATCACCARTGCTCCAGTATGCCACCCAGCGGCAGCTATAGCAAGGCAGAATCTATCTTTACGCCCCCGAATCCAGTGGTCAAACCTCACTTCGGTCGGAACTTTGACTGATTGCTCTCCATGTGCAAAGTCATAAGGGCGAAAAATATCTTCAGCGTCTCCTAGCCCCAAAGCACCAGACGAGAATCGCCCCCAGGTATATAATTTACCATCTGCGGTCAGTGCTGCGCTGTGATAGTCTCCAAGAACAACGGAGATGACATTCCTGTCCTGRAGAGCAGGGATGACTCGTGGCTCTGATTCTTCGGTAGTATCAGTGTCACCCATAAGAACGGTGGAATTCGGTCCCGTTGAATAGACCACAAATGTTAAGTAGTTGGCAGAAATCTGCGTATCGTTTATTTTAACTTGGACTGCCATTATTCTGATGCAACTCACATGGGTGATCCGCAACGATTCGGGCGCCTGTAAGTCACTCCCAGAACCAGTAAAGATTGAATGCTCCTGGAGGGCTCTGGCTTCGCTAAACTTGGGCAACTATGTGTGTTGTGAGAGTGAATTCCGTTTACGCGGGACAGACTTACATATGTCCAACTGCCTTGTGCAACTGTCTGTTCATTATCAAGTCCCCTGAACTTGACRACGTGGCCTTTATTCGTCAGACCAACTACATGACCATCAAACGCGGCAATCTTGACCAGCTTTGTCTCCTCCYTTGACTCTGTGTCTAATGCCTCCAACTCTGGAAGAGAAGGTAAAGGAGGAAGTCGCTCAGGTATCAGGTCCGTGACCCATGGAACGCATGATATAGTCCCCTCCGCGAAGTGATCAGCGTTCTTAGCCCGTTTACTATTCCTTCTTATCCGCTGCTCCAGGGTCCCAGAAAAAGGAAACCAGACAAAGACGTTCCCAGATTTGACAAGCACGCAGGAAAACATCCAACCACATTCCACTTGGACTGGGGCAAACTCGGGGTCATCGAACACTGGACAAGTCATCCTAAATGGGCGTTCCCAGCTTGTGAAGGTCCAGATCTTATTGTTGGCATCCAAAGCCGAACTGTGCATTCGACCGCAGCTGACGAGGAGCATTACAAGCTTATCCGAGTCTGGGAACGAGATGTTCACCTTATGCTACGAAATGGAATCGGCAAGGACAGCTTCACGGGGCGGGGGATTGTTTGCCCTGAATAGCCTTCATCTCGTAGGATCCTAGTCTCGGCATTCAAAGTACCTTTTAATTGTCGATCAGAATCATCTAGACGAAGGGTCCCAATTGGCCTACCCCAGACACGGATATTCCCTTCGGAATCCAAGGCATGAAACGACCTACAGCGATGAGCCCTGCGACTGTGTGGTGTCGATAAGAACATACCAGCCGCCAGCTTCCAAGCTCACAACGCGTACGCCGGGCAGCTTTAATCGCGTCGGGACTGGCACGCCATATGCTTGAGCATCCGGGTACTTGGATAGTCCAAGTCTGCCATTACCCCTATGTCTGTCCATTTGTCAGTAGCATCGCAGTGGCGAGCACCGGTTCGCTCACCCCCAGACGTAGACTGGAGATAAAACATGGGTCAGTTTCGGAAATACAGACGGCTAAGGGCAGTACCCTGAGGCTTGTCAAGGCCTTTGTATATGAATTTCCAGCCGCTGGACCTGGCTGTCCCAGCGCCTGCAAAATTGAAATCATCGAGCAGTTTCTTGCGCCAGAGCGTTTCGTCGTTGCATAGTCCGGCAAATGCCTAATCTCTTGAGCGGCGCTTAGATATGGGAAGAGATAAGCACATGCCTTGTTAGTACAGGCGAGGCGTAAGAGATCGGCGGTTGGTAGAACGGGTAGAAGGTTGTAAAGCAGAATATCGGGAGGCAGGGTAGTGAGTAAGTCTGACATTGTATGAAGCGACAAAATTGGAATGTAGTAAGAATGTACGGCTACCGGCTCCATTGAACGCCGCCCGCGGCTCTCTTGGCTCTGTCTCTGCCCTTCCTGAACACTTCGCGCTCCACCCGCTTCTTGCCCAGTGTTTCCATCCGTCGTTGTTTCGTCTGCCGCTTCCTGCCCTGACCATCCTCTGCCCGGCCTCCCTCTTTGCTCTCCGCATCACTGCCTTCTGCCCCTGCCCCCACTTCCATCTCCTCCACCTCCACCTCCACCTCCGCCTCCTCATTCTCCTCTTCTCTTTGCCGTTTCGACGTAGATGTGCCTTTACCAACGCCCATGTTCAAGTTTACTCTTGGGGGAACTGCAAATCCGAATGCCTTGCCTACTTTGGCAAGGTCAAGTTTATTGACATCGAATATCTTCTTCAGCGAATAGGARGCGTAGGACTGTAGATACGATCGGTACCCATCCCTCGCGGATTGGTGGAGGAAATAGTTTTTCTGCAGCAGCTTCTCCAACTGATCAAAGCGTGAGTGACCTGTGAAAACMCGAGCAGCGCAACACATTCACCTGACTCTGGACGTTTGCGATCCGATCGGCAGGGAAACTGAACTCATTCAAAGGAACCTTGGCTTGCTTCAAATATCGCAGGAAACCAAGTTCACTCTCAAGGAGGAAGAGTAGACTCTTTCCGACCTTCCCTGCGCGCGCCGTACGACCCACTCGGTGAATGTAATCGCGTGGATCGTCTGGCGGGTCGAATTGAATGATCCAATCAACTCGTGGTATATCAAGTCCCCGAGCCGCAACATCTGTACAAAGGAGAATGCCGGACTCTGCGTTTATGAACTCGAAAAACGTGTTCGTTCGCTTTTGTTGTTTTTGTTTGCCCTACGTGCCCTTGTAAATTGTGATATTATGAAAGTGTAACCAACTTACATGTAGATCCAATACAGGAACATCGATGTAGTTTAGCAGTTCGCCGTGATATTTTACACTGTTGCAACTTGAGAAGAAGACAATAACCTTCTTTTTCAGATTCTTTTTCAGGAACGTAAACAGCAGTAGAAACCGTCGATCTGACGGGCAAACAACATAGCCTTGCGAAAGAGTTGCAACGGTGCTGGTTGATTCTTCCTTGTCTACATCAATGTGCACAGGTCCAGGTCGTAGTGACATCCGCGCCAGATCCTGAACTTTTGTCGTTTGGGTCGCAGAAAATAGCATAGACTGGCGGTTCTCTGTCAAAAGGAAAACATGAGCAAAAGTCATCAAACACGGCAGGTACAGACATGCCATTTGGTAAAATTGAGATGATTTTCTTCATCTCCTCCTCGAAACCAATTTCCAGTATCCGGTCTGCTTCATCGATTACGAGTGCTTTTAGATTCCGAAAGATAAATCCTTTCGTATTCTTGCCAACATATCAATTGACCTTCATGCACAAACATGGGTGGTGCATACCTCGAGGTGGTCGAGCAGCCTTCCAGGCGTTGCTACCAGTAAATTCACCCCCTTTACAAGTTTTTCAGCTTCTGCTCTTCTATTAGCGCCACCGATAACAATTCCAAACGTCTGTGAATGGTGTGCCATCAAGTCCTTTGCTACTCCAAATATCTGCAGCGCAAGCTCACGAGTTGGCGATACAATTATTATACCTGTGCCTGTCTCGACGCATGACATTAGATATCCCGTTTTGCCTTCAAATACAGTAGAATAACACACCGTTCATTGGCTTGAATTTGAGTCGATGTAGCAGTTCGACAGCTGGAATGAGAAACGCTAGCGTTTTGCCGGACCCTGTCCGCGCTGCGCCCAAAACATCTTTCCCAGCAAGTAACACCGGTATTGACTTTGCCTGTACAGGCGTCATGGTGCTAAAACCCATTTCTGAAATTGCCTTGTTCGTTTGTTCGGAAAGATCGAGCGTTGAAAACGGCGGCCTTTCGTCATCTTTGCTTTTTGACGTTGCGGGAGCCAAAGTGGATGCCGCGCTAGATTCTGCCGCCATGGCTAGCTATCCTGTGTGGAAAAGAGGTGCGAGATATATATTGTGATGTGATGTGAATATTTCCGCCTCGGCAACACCCGCGGCGTTGCCAGAGTAATCCTGGCGCTACAGACAATGGGTGTTTCTCTAACAGCAACATCGCATAGTATGTTCCAATACGACCGACAACCCTTTTTATCTAACACAATGTAGTTTCGCTGTTGTTTGTGCTGTGTGCCACGTCCCTTTGGCTGGGTTACCAGCTTGGTTCACGGTGGCACAATAACGACAACGGCCAAATACATATACCCGACGCAAGTCGCAGCGAGGACGATGATGATCAGGAAGATATTGCAGATGGGGATTTGGCTGCTGTAAAGGCTGGGCTGACGGAAAGATGCAAACTTGTAAACTTATTCACTGTGCAATGCTTCCCAGCGTTTCTGACCTTTGCCTAGGTCCTTGTCGTTAGATCTGACCTTAGTATGACTTCTGGAAAAGTGGCTGCACAGTAAGTTGCTTGTCGTGTTGCTTGATACTCCCTTAGTGATTTTCACATCGTAGATGCGGGTAAGAACTCAGGAAAAAGTCATCACTCCCGGGTATAATTATATTTAAAGACACGCAACACTTGCTTGCTACAAGGCTCTCATGAGGAAAAATCCCAAGGCTTGTTATCGCCTCTTGAGAAGCATGACAAACAACTGACTGTTATATAGCTCGTCCAGCACTGGGAACGCACAGGGTGAGTCGACGAGAGTCAACTCGAGCGTAGGCTTAAACCATCCAAGGCAAGCTAAAATTGCATTGAAAGCAAAGTCGGAAGAACAACTTTTGGAACTCGAAGCAATCGCTAAGAGCCTCAATTTATGTGCGCGTTCAATACAAGATGCGTGCGTGTATACRCCCGACTACCCCAGAATTTAGCTGATATTGTAGCAGAGGTCATACTCAAGTTGAAGCAGGGACGAGAACTGTACTTGGGATTGGACCCGCCCCTGTTGAGCTCGTTGATAAGGTCACGCGAAAATTAAATTTGTTCTAGTTCCCCCAAGAAGTACAAGTTAGTGTTGTTCTTGATTACAATATAGAAACATTGATGCACGATGGCTCGACGGTGCTAGAGTCTATTGAGATGCCCTTAAAATGCGAGCGGCAATCCAGAATCCACAAAACTGGAACCACTGTTCGCCCTTCCGGCATCGCCAGCATTGTCTGCGGGTCATTGTATGCGCTAGTAGTACCGTATGTCATTGGAACATACCGCTGAAGAGATTGATGATGCCAGGTTTTCCTGTGACCGTCCCACCGCTTGCGTTTCCTCCAACTCCCGTGAACGCTTTACCGCTCTTGGTTTGAGGAAACTTTCCGGTCCCGTGTAAAGGCTCACTTCCACTGCCGACGACTGCGTTGCCCGAGTCTGCCTGCCCGCCATTCCCGCCATTTTCTAAACTCATTCAAGAACTGGCGGATCCACGGAAATCAAAAAACGTACCGGACTCGACATTGATTAGAGGCGGGACGATCKTTTCAAGTATACTGCCGTCATTTCCATTATCCTCGAAAGAACCGCCCGAAGAATTTCCTGCAGCACCGGAATAACCATCGTGTTCCACAATGTCCTTGTCCCAGGGGGTAGGTGCAGCAAAAGCGAGGTTGATTGCCAATGTCGCCAGAGTAACCAGAGTACAAGTGAGAGACGAAGGCATGTCGGAGTGATACGATAATTAACGAAGTTGTAGTGTAGGTATAAGGATGCCAGATCCTGTGATTAGCGTGATGGATAAAGAAGAAAGAAACTTGGGGCGAGCGAGGAACGCGTCGACCTTTTGTAAGGGGATTGGTGTGTGCTGTTTGCCCCAAATCTGAGATCGCGTCGCGTATATCACGTGTTTACCCGAAAAGGAAAGCGCGGATTTGCCGCGGGGATTGCGTCTGACATTTCTCAGCGACCCGACATTTGCGAATGAGCCTATCCTTCTTTGCACGTACTGTGCGTGCTGTATAACCGAAGGCTTACTTCTGTACCATCCTTTGATTCAACCCAACTTGACCGCTCACATTCTCAGGCTCGTACCATGGCGTCTTTGGCGATAGCGCGTATATACCAGCATTCCTTCACAAATCATCCAAACTTTACGCTTGCAATAACTGGAGGCTCTCTCAATGCTCTCGCTGATTGCGTTGCGCAGCTCAGTCAGAATGCGGTACGTACTGCTCCTAGGAATTTCCCACGTGCCTCCATACTCAAAGTTGTCAAATTTAAAGATGCCAAGGACAGGGCATAAAGAAGTGAAGCATTATGACATTCTACGCACTGTACGATTCTTTTGCTTTGGTTGTATGATCAGTGGGTGCAAATCATTTTGCCGTGTATGCATTGCGTTATGACATCATTGCCGCAAGGCCCCTTCCTTGGGAGATGGAACACTTTTCTCGAGTACCGCTTTCCCCTGAGGGTTACCCAAGACTCCCAAAGAATTCGTCTTAGAGCACTGTCAAAGAGGGTAGCTTGTGACCAACTGGTGATGTATGTGCACTTACTCGTCTTGACCGCCAGTACTAGTAACACTTGACGACCTTTCCAGGGCACCCATTGGTGTAAGTGGTACATTGGTGCACATGTGCTACCATTCTGACGGGTTTCCTCCAGCTAGGTGTATTTATCGGTTCAATGGGTCTCATGGAGGGACGTGGCCCTGATCAAATCAGGGAGAAATTCCGTGATCTTTTCAAACCAGCCCTTCTGACCAATTGGAAGGTCTGGCCGCTTGCGCAAGTGAGTCGCTGACAATGTTGGGTATCTATGGATTCTGATGCATCAAGTAGTTAATAAATTTTCGCTATATGCCCTTGCCGTATCGTGTTCTCTTCCAGTCAACATGCGGAGTATTTTGGACACTCTACCTCTCCATAATAAATTCAAGGTAATCAACCAGTAATTCTCGCTGGTCTCTTGGCTCATAGATTGAAAGAGAGGATGAAAAGCTAGATAAGCGTCAGCAGCAATAACTTATTCTGCTCCTACATTTCTGTTTGAACACATAGAGTTATCACGCCAAATCTCTCTCTGGTTACCACTGTATCATACTTTTCCATGTTACGATACCATACATTGTAATCTTCGGTTTACAGCCACGATGCATAGAATCACATGGTTTTACACCTGTCATACACTACGAAGCACCATACTTGGGTGTGAAGAAGGGAGGCGGTAATGTCGAAAGAACATCGATGAGAGGACGCTMAATCACAACCAGCTCTCCATTGGCCAAGAAGTCCAAAAATAAGATAGGGCGATAATGCGTTATCATTTTGTAATCTTCATGATCATGGCTTGCTGCAGGTTCTTTAGCATGTTCTCGCCGTCGCTTCCTGTTGGGTTTACTAGATATCCGGTCTTCTGAGAGTGATAATTTACAAATCCATGTCGAACCCCAAAGGAGGACATGACGAGTTTGTTTCTCGGAGGAATGCCGCGTTGGGTCGAACGTTACACCGATGACCGGCTCATGAGCATGTGTGAGTCTTTTAGGAAGAGCGGAACTGAGTTCCTTGCCCCATGATGGAAATTGCCGGCCTTCAACATCGTAAAACTGGAGGGTGTTATCTGGAAACACCATGACAAGGACGTTCGGATGGGAAGGGTCAAAGTTCAGTGCCTGTGCCGGTTTATGAAACGAAGGTAGAACACAATGATGCTGTTTATCAAAAGACGTCAGATCAACTAGAATACTGAGAATGTGGATGACCCACCTGTATGGAGTCAAGATTGAATATATGCGTGCGCATATGGTCATCGGAAGTGGCCAACCATTGCCCATCATGGCTGATCGCGATGCGGGAGATATTGACAACGAGTGGTGTTGAATCCAACTCATCATCTGAATCGCTTGCATCAGCATCATTGTTTTCCATATCAACATCCATATCTCCTGTATCATTTTTCCGTTTGCCTTTGATGACGCGATTATGGACGACCGAGTCGCGTAGGCGATGTTGGGCGAAGCGCCTGAGTACACGCGGTTTCTCGCCCGTAAGGTTAAGCACAAGAACATAGGACGACACTGTCGTTATTACAAGTCTTGACGAATCAGGAGAAAATTGAAAAGCAACAGCGCCCGTGGAAAGGACMGAGGAGGGTGTGGAGACATAGGGTTGTAGGATAGTCGTAAGATCRCGTATTCGTCTAGGATTCAGGCGACCCTCTGACTGCAAATTTTATGAGAACTATTGAGCTCCGTTTGCGGAAAACTTACATCTGCGGAAAGACTGAATAACTTCGTCTCGAACGGGTCCGAAGCCACAAGCCAATGTCCATCGTCAGAAACTTCACTTGCTACAAGGTTGCCGCTGACAGTGAGATCCATCTCGAGGACCTTTTCCCACCCTTTTGTTTCCGACTCATGAAGATCCTCGGCGCCATCATCCAGGTCTATGTTTGGCTCTGACAACAATCGCCACAGGCTCAGGCTAGCTTCACGCATACAAACAATCAACCCGGCGTGCCGAGCTAAGCTGATGGAAGACGTTCCAGAGGGTCCCGACGTATACGCTAGTCTACGGTGGTAGGAGTTCTCGAACGTCGCATCGGTACTCGTCGCCAATGGGTTTGTTATTTTCACGACTGTACTTGTGGGCAATGCTGCTGGTGTGAGGGTAACACACATATCCAGACCACCGGAGGCAAGGATAGGCGCAACATGATTGGGGTACCTTTTCCTGTATGCCGGGGGAAGAGGGGAGTAAGTTGGCCATGCTGCAAGTGCCCTTACATCGTGGGAGTGAAGACGTCGGCTGCAAGTCTGAACCCAACGACTAGAGGCCCCTTGAAATCCGAGTTGACCTTTGTCTGTGCTTGCTGTTTTGACCGAAGCAAACTGCGCAATCTTTTGGTCAACACCTGAGGTGTACACAGCTTTGCCATCCTAAGGTAAAATGTAGACGATAAGACCATGTTTAATGGGCCTATAAATGCCTTACTGAGTCTATGGCCATACAAAGCACATCTGCGCCATGTGCTTTGAAGGTCTGAAGTTGCGTACATGTCCGCGAATCCCAGAATTTGACCATCCCAAGCGAGTCACCAGATATAATGGTACCATCTCTGAGAGAACGCGGTAAGTAAATGACCCTACAGCTTGGAGGTGGATATACCCTRACACTCCCACCGTCCACACCAGAGTACGCTCCCCTCTGATCTTGTCGGTGGCCATCCGATCTACCACCCTACCTGTTGTTGCGTCCCATTTACACAGGCTACTATCAGATCCACCTGTAACAAGCCAAGCATCACTCCAATCGTCTTCATGGTCATCGTCGTCGCTAGACTCTGCTGACGCTACTGCCGAAGGTCCATCCGCTGTTCGAGGTACGGGTGGCCCCCAGGCAATGCTAAGTATGCGGGACTTGACTCGATCGAAGCGGCGAAAGTGTTGTAAAGTGTCGTGGGCAACAGAAAGTAAACGAACAGAGCCATCTTCGCAGCCAATCGCGAGAGTATTTGATGCTGGGTTTGCAGAGATGCACCAAATCGCACCACCTTGTGAATTTATTGTCCTCTAGTTTTCCATTAGAATAATGCAATTTCGACGTAATGAAAGCGTGCCTTGATACAAGTGTTGCCTATATCCCATTCTATGAGTTCGGTCCCTCCTCCGGAACTGAAGAGTCGGAGGTCCGTGTAAGAGGGGACATCGTCTGGCCCAAGTTCATCTGGATATCGAATTATGAATGCTAAGGAATCTACTTTTGAAGGATATAATCCTGTCAGTGTCTAAATATGCCATAAGTATAGCACTCCGATCAATGTCATAGGACATACTTTCCTGACGACCCAAGCCTGAGTCGATTGCAACTCTTTTCCGTTTCCGCTCCAATCACAAAGGTCTATGTTGCCGTTCGCATGACCGATAGCAAGGGTGCCGAATTCGACGTGAGACTTGGAAGGCGCTGAACGCTTTTTGCCATTGGCGGATGGAAGCGGAGAAGGCGGAAAAGCCAAGGCCGTAATCGCTGATGGGCAGTGGTCAACGAATCTACATCTGTGAACGGTGACTGTGGTTGGTTCGACCATGGGCAAGGGTCGTTGGCGACGTTGAGCGCGTGCGCGTCCAAAAGTTTTCTGATCCAATCACGCGGCGTGACGCATTTCCCCGCTTCCTCGATTCCAAAATGTCATTCTTAGGAAGGGGCGGTAGCATTAACAACAATGCTAGCGGTGTCAATCCCGAAAAGATTGAAATGGCTATCACAGAGTTTGTCTCTAATTCATCAGTCGTCTCTCCTTGTCTTATATCCATTTCCAGACTGGACACTGTAACGGACTTTTTCAACCGGATGGTTTCGTTAGTGGTGCATTCACGGCTCCTTTGTCAAAATGCTAAGCAAACATCTAGGTCTTGTTACGCAAAATGTATAAGCCAGCGCTTCGCAGAAGGCGACCTAAACAAGGGGGAAAATGTATGCATTGATCGCTGCGTCTCCAAATACAATGAAGTGCAGAAGAAAATCGGGGAAAAACTACAGGCCAGAGGGGCAGCAAACGCTGCTAGCGCCGGTAGCACGTTCAGTGCGCTATAGTCGGGGAGAAACATATTGATGAAGAGATTGTACATAGATTATTAGCGCTAATTAATACCAGTTGTTGTCAACGTGTCAACGGTGCAACATTGCTGCCAACTGCCACCCTGGTCTGAATCACTTGGGAACACCGGGAAAGCAGGCGTCCATCGGCTTGGAATGTTTGTTCTGTGCGTGCTCTTCCAGACTGATCGACGCTCTTCACTAGCCGGAAACAACTCATGTTAGCAGTCACTTACGCTGGCGCTCGTGTGGTGATCAGCTACACAATCAGTCTCATATACACCCATTTACTAGCAGCACACTTACAAATGAGTGTTTGCATACTGAACAGACGATCGATTTTGATGCCTCGTTAACTTTGAGTTGGCTTTTGCTTCCCTTGGATGCATCCTTCCCGCCCCTCTCGCGCCGTTGCGCTGCTTTTGCACCCTATTCTCGTCAGTTTGGCACGCGCCATTTACCTCTACGAACTCACGTTTCCCATAACTGTTAATAGTTTTGATGAGAGTCGATACGAACACGTTGTGCTGCAAAGCACAGATTACGCAATCCGGCTCATCCAACGTGCAGCCGTGACAACGGACCATCGGCAAGCACCAGAAGTCCAGACGGCTTCCGATCTTGCATTTGCAAAATCTGATCTGATATATATATCATGTGTAGCTGACAGATCTTTTCTCTTGTCCGTTTCACCCTCTCGTTATAGTACCATGGCTCTTCGTCTCGCTGACATCTGCGACCAAGTGAAAGTGGATGTATTGTCCAAAAATACTGCACAGGATAATGCGGCAAAACGCACGGAAATTGCTCGATCTTTCATCTGTACGCGTCAATTATCAGCGAACTGAAATGCAAAGGTTTGATAGATGATTATCTTTTGCAGCTGATACTCTAACAGGTAAGCTTTATCGTAATTCAAAGCTGTCTACGCTTAGTTGTCAACGCAGTACCGACGGAAGAAATGTATGAGTATGCTAAGCATGCCACGCTCGGCGATGATGTATATTTCGACGCTACAACTGCGTAAGTCCCAATCGTGTCCGGGTGACATGGAGAATCAACGCGAACGTAATAGAGCACTGGAAGTGCACATGGCCAAAATTACTGGAAAAGAAGCGGCTATATTCATGCCTTCTGGCACGGCGTCTAACCAGATCGCATTGAGGACGCATCTAAAGCAACCGCCATTCTCGGTTTTGGTAGATAAGCGGGCGCACATCAACAAGTACGTTGCAACGCCGCTAGAATATCCCAAACTTTTACTGACATGCGTAGGTATGAAGCTGGCGGCGCCGCGTTCCATTCTGGAGCAACCGTCATACCTGTCTTGCCCTCTAACGGTGAGTATTTATTGCCAAAATTCACCTTGCATGCGATATATCCTATCAGCACATCACCTCACGCTTGATGACATCAAGAATGATATTATCACAACCGACGACGTTCATTTGTAAGGAAGTCGTTGCCCACCTCTGAGCTACTTTGGTTAATGAGGAATGAAAGCGCACCTACTGAAGTTATTGCTCTTGAGAATACCTTGAATGGTGCTATTTTCCCTCAAGATGAGATCATCCGTATCTCGGCATATGCCCACTCCATCGGTATCAAAGTTCATCTCGACGGCGCTCGAATTTGGCATGTGGCTGCTGAGACAGGTAGAACCATTGAAGAGTTATGCGAACCGTTTGATTCTGTCAGTCTTTGCTTTAGCAAGGGCCTAGGTAAACTACTGTCAATCTGATATRTCTAACTTACCTTTTTCCAGGTGCCCCAATTGGTTCCTGCTTAGTCGGCACGAAGGAATTCATAAAAAGAGCTCGTTGGTTTAGGAAATTACTCGGCGGTGGCATGCGCCAGACAGGGATCCTTGCAGCTTCTGCTGCATATGCCTTGACGCACAATTTTCCGCAACTGCCTCGCGTGCATGCTTTAACAAAAAAACTAGAAGCTGGATTCGAAGAAATTGGTATTACAATTTTRACCAGGGCGGAGACATGTATGGTAGGGCTTTCCACTTCTTCGGGCYGCATTAGAAGTTAATTAGGCATAGATCTTCTATGATGCATCTTCCGTGGGCCTTTCGTACAAGGAGATCGCGGAACAGGCAGCTGCACTCCCCGAACCGATTACACTTGGTGCTTCAAGGGTTGTCCTCCATATCCAGACAAGTGACCAAGCCGTGGATGATCTCCTGAATTTAGTATCTGAAATGGCAGCGGCGAAGAAGGCAGCTGGATTCGTTGGTCAAATCAGGGCGACAACTGAACTTACGTATAGAGATGTATACGTTCGGCGCTAGACGCTTCTTGGGATTCCAAGTTAAGGGAATAGGATTACTTTGTTGATCAGATGATTGACGCGACGCGTACGCGTGAATGCAAACGCGGGTTTCTAAAAATAAACTGCCATTAAACAACTCCATTCATTCCGCCTAGCTACACCCGCACTCATGAACTCCGACGACTTCTTCGATGATTTAGACGCCGCGGCGCTCCAGGAGATCGATGCACTCGAAGCTGTCGCGCTTTTAAGGCCGAGCGTTCTTCCGGCGGACCAACAGACTCACCCTCACGCTGTCTCTGGCGATCGCGGTTCCAGGGGAAATCGCGCCGAGGACTCCTTTGATTTATCCTTTAGCTTCGACGACAGCGAGCTACAGAAACTAGATCCAGTAGTGACGAACGGGCAAGCAGGGCCAAGTCGAACTCTGGGTCGAACAATTCAGACGACCTTAGACGGTGGCTTTGTCACCTCATCTCAGACATTACCCAGTTCTAGGTCCCAGATACAACGAGTCAAGTCATCATCGAACAATCTGTTTGGGCAAATGGCTAGGAAGACCATGAAATGGGATCATACGGCATTCTCAAAGACAGGTCTCAGGCTTGCGAAGAAAGCTCATGGAAAGGGGAAAGACATCGATACTGATGGCTGGGGTGGGGAGCAGCCCGAATATGAATTCGTTGACCAGTCTTCAGCCCAGCTTCCGGCGCCTTTCATTCCGAGTGAGTGATTTCGTCCATAAGCGTGGATATTCAGCTGATGACTTGTATAGCTGGGTAAGTACGCTCTTATATACCCGTAAACGCTGTTAAAATGTCGAATCACGCTTATCCCCATTAGACCTGTTTGTCCTTTCATTTTATATTGTTTTATTTTGCTTTAATTCTATGTTATAGCCTCCACCCATGACACTCGAAGCAGATTTGTTGGAAGCAAAGCATTGGATATATCCGCTCAACAGGCCGAAACGTGACTATCAATTCAACATTGTGAAAAATTGTTTATTTGAGAACGCTCTGGTTGCCCTTCCAACTGGCCTTGGAAAAACGTTCATCGCTGGAGTAGTCATGCTAAATTGTAATTTATCCTATCATTGAAATCAAGCCTTTTGCTTATCTGGGTCTATGCAGACTATCGGTGGTTTCCAAAAGGAAAAGTTGTTTTTGTGGCCCCCACGAAACCGCTTGTTTCGCAACAGATTAACGCATGCCACAAAGTATGCGGTATTCCAGGTACTGACGCAGTTGAATTGACGGGCATAGTGCCACCCCATGTCAGGAAGAGATGGGTAAGGTGTTTGTTTCCTCCCCATGTCAGTCCCCGAAAACTGAAAATCATGAAGTGGGAGCAAAAACGCCTATTTTATATGACGCCTCAAACTCTCGTGAATGACATCATCACGGGGAACTGCGATGTGCATGATATTGTTCTTCTAGTGATAGGTATATGCAATGCTTCCTTGATTGTGATGCAGTGATAATGTTGTCAGACGAGGCACATCATGCGACTGGTGGATACGCTTATAACCAAGTAATAGGGATGCTCATGTGCAAAAATCCGCACTTTCGTGTTTTGGCCCTCACCGCGACACCTGGTAGTACCCCTGAGGCGCTCCAGAATTTGATCACTGGTCTCCACATCAGTCATGTCGAGATTCGAGATGAAAAAAGTCGGGATATTTTGCCATATATACACGACAAGGTTAGAGTCATATCGCTGTCATCCCGCTGCGGTGAAGTGCTGACATTATTAAATAAACTTCAGAAAATGCAGCAACACAATATAACAATGAATGATGATATAAACCGAGTCCAGGAGATACTTGTGGGCATGATGGAGGTAAGATCCGTGCAAGACGTTGAAGTATCATTATCTGATTTTCTGCAGCCTCACTTGCAAAAGTTGAAGCAATCCGGAATCCTGTTTGGTGGCGATCCAATCAAAAGGCACCAATATTTTTACCAGGCTAGGTGTAGGGACCTCCGGCAGCACGAGCGATGGGCTTCCCAGTCGCTATGCAGGCTTTCCTCCTTGGCAAGGGCCATGGGTTATTTGGTATGTATTTCTCACATTTCTAAAGAAGTTGATTGACGATGGTCTCCTAGATGGAAGGCACGATGAGTCAGTGTCACACGTATCTTGTCCAGCTTTCAAAAATCGGCGAACCGAAAGCGAAGGCGGAGGTGTCTGCTGAAGAGGGTGGCAGTCCTAAGAAGAAGAGAATTGGCGTGGCGAAAGAGTTAAAGTCCAAGATTCAATGGCGGAATGATCCAAAGTTCAAAGCCTTGTTGGCCGAAATGGAGACCCAAAGTTCACGTGGCTTCGCAATGCATCCAAAGATGGAAACGTTGCGAGATCTATTAATCAATTATTTTGGGCAAAGGATGCCTAACGAAGATGTAGACGACGAAGACGTTGGCGCTTCGAATGCCATGATCTTTTGCAATTCTCGCGAGGTTGTGGACGAGATTATCGAAATGTTGGAGGCACACCGCCCCCTCATCCGGGCGAGCAGATTTATTGGTCAGGGGCTGGATAAGCAAGGYAAAAGAGGCATGGCTCAGAAAGTGCAGCTCGAGGTTCGTCTATGCGGCGTGATGCAATTTTAATGCTTATATGTACTGTCGCAGACCATTCAGAAGTTTCAAGCCAATGAACTTAATGTCTTGGTAGCGACATCTATTGGAGAGGAAGGTCTCGACATCGGTGAAATAGATCTCATCGTTTGCTACGACGCTCAGAAGACACCGATTCGCATGGTAGGTGCATCAATGCCAAGCCTTATGAGATTACTGACCCGACGTCTAGTTGCAGCGATTTGGTCGCACAGGACGGCAACGCGACGGGATGGTGCACGTTCTTTGTGCTGAGAACCGAGAAGAGTTCAATGTGGACAGGGCCAAGGCTTCCTATAAGGAGGTACAACAAACAATTTACAATGGAAGCCAGATTGAATTGTACGGGGATGTGGAGCGACTGCTACCAGACCATATCAAGCCGCAATGCTTGGAGAAAGAAATGCCAGTAACGCCTTACGTTCCTGAACCTCGTTATAGCAAGAAGGCAGACAAAGAGGCAGCAAAGGGCAGCAAAGCCAAGCGCAAGAGAAACGCTGACGTTCAACGTAACATCCCGGCCATGGCGAGTATGGGGTTTATCCGTGCATCAGACCTTAATGGAAAAGGCTCAAAGAGGAGAAAAAGGACTCAGCCGGATGAAGAAAAAGATTTTGATATGCAAGGTGTTGATGACGACACGGATAAGGAACTAGAGTCAGGAATGATTATGGCCTTACCGCGCCGGACTAAATCATCCGCCGTGGGTACGACGAAATCTAAGATAGAGAAAACCACAAGGCCGCGCAGGGCTGCTACACATGACGGTGGAAGCAAGAACGCGAAGTCCAAGAAGAAAGCCGGCAAGGTCGAGGAACGGGCAGACGATTCGGATGATCCAGACATCAAATCACCAGACCCAAAGACTCCGAAGACGAAAAAGGGATCCAGGGAAAGGACGTCCTCCCCGACGAAGGCCTCAGAAGCGAGCCCGAAGCGAGCCAAGAGAGTAACGAGGCAGCGATCCATTCCTTCTCCAGCAGACGTCGTAATTAACGTTTCGGATTCTGAACACGATGTCATCGAGCTGACCACATCTCATCCACCTTCAACGAGCCAGCATATCAGCGATGATTTGTCTTGGGTGGTGCAGGACGATGACGAAATGGATATTGATATAGCACCTTCATCACCTTTGGCCATGAGGAGCAAGACAGAAGGACCGGCGCAGATCATTGACCCTTCCAGTTTGTCCCGAGCGAGGGGAACGAACACGGGAAAGAAACGGAGCGATGATTGCAACGAACTTGTCATTAGCACGGAAAAAGCACAACATAGTGATCAGGGTGGTCAACTGCGTGATGGCTTTATGGAAGAGCTGATGGCGCACAATAGCGCACAATCTGCTCAATGTATTCCCTCTTCGTCTCCTGGCATGCCAATCGCAACATTTCCGGTACAGCGAGCCGGAACGGGACGCAGTAGGAGCACGCAGTGGGACGCTGACGTTAACATTGAATCATCACCACGCGTAGAGGCGCCTCTCAAGCGTCTTCAAAGGCATCCACCTTCATCAACTCCTGTGCGGAGAAAGAAGAAACAGAAAATGACGGCTTTCGACGCTCAAGACAATCCGCTCTTTGATGTCGTCGCCAACCACTCTGGCGACGAAGTCAGCGAAGGTGGTTCGAATAGCGAGGATTATGTGGAGAGCGAGTCTGACAGGGCATTCATCAAGAACTCGCCTCTGACGCAAGTACCAGGCTCCTATAACCAGACCCTGGTATATCGACAGAGCCTTGCCACTCAGGCACCAGTGGAAATGGACATGCCA
Organism: Amanita brunnescens Koide BX004; assembly: GCA_001691785.3. NCBI lineage: Eukaryota > Fungi > Basidiomycota > Agaricomycetes > Agaricales > Amanitaceae > Amanita > Amanita brunnescens. The sequence goes on along the minus strand of JNHV02000128.1, from coordinate 10,256 downwards.
AAGTTTGCGCAAGGGCCTTCGAGGCCGAATCTGTTCGGACGGCAGCGAGCGCGACGGGTGATTCAGCCGTCGAGCTCTCCTGTAAGGGGGTCGGATGATTATGAATTTGGGAGCTTTGTGGTACAAGATGATGCAGAAATTTCTTACGAGGCATAGACAATTTGTATATTAATTCATTAATCTAGATCACGTGCTAGTATATTCCCTCGGTTGACCACCGAACATCATGTCGGCAAGCACTATAGCCCGGTGGAACTCCATTCCAATGGTCAGGCAGGACGACTCCTTGAAGGTACCCAATCTCCCTGCTTTTCCTCGGTGCGGAAGTTATCATCACGTATTGCCCGCTCTTCCAGCGTCCACGACCTGATGACGATGAGGAAAATCATGCTGCTAATGGCAGCGGTGAGGACGACGACATTTCCCTCGTCTCCCAGTCTTCCTCTCCTGCACCCATGGACGTTGACGAAAGCACCCAAAAATATGACGAATATCATCGCGGTGCAGAACGAGAAGTAATCACTGTCAATACCCGTATCAAGCCCACCAACAAGGGCTTTGAATTGCTGGCGAAGCTCGGATGGGTCGAGGGACAGTCACTGGGTCTATCCGGTGACGGTAAGAATAACTTTCTGACGGGTAATCTCGTGTGCTATTCTCAGTGACGTTCTTCTAGGTCGCGTCGATCCCGTCCCCTTTTATGTCAAGAATGATCTCACGGGACTGGGAAAGACGAGCCAGGATGTTCGAATGATTGAAACAACAGTTGCGCAACGACGCGAGCTGGACTCGGAGCGCCAACAAAAGGAGACCGAAGAGCAGCGTCGTGCTCGAGAGGTAGTGTACTCTCGTTGGTAACCCTGGGGTATTCATATAACTGATAACCCCTCCCCAGGAGAACGTTGCTCGGCGCACGGCCCTCCAGTCCGAGATTTCAAGCACATTGCGTCCTTTTTACTGTACCCTGTGCGATAAACAGTTCCGGACGGTTACGCAGTACGACGAGCACACCAACTCGTACGCTCACCACCACAAAGCCAGATTAAAAGACATGCAAGCCAATGCCCGYATCTTTCCAAAAGAAGAAGTGGATAGGCGGAAAGAGAAGGAGCGCAAACGAGAAGAGAAGGAGCTACGCAAGATTGCAGCTGCCAACGGGATCAGAATGCCAAAGGCTGCAGGTGTAGCTCCGCTAGTTTCCCCGGCCTCAGGTGTTAGCGGTACGACCGTAGAACCTACTGCGCCGAGCGATCCTCCAAGGAATTCCGGTGGCTGGGCGTCCCTTTCCTCATCGTCATCCGGTTTCAAACGGTCCGGATGGGCCAGCATTACCGGCTCGGAAACACCCCCACCACCACCATCAAATGATCCACCACCACCACCACCATCAAATGCTTCTCCACTACCACCATCAAATGACCATTCTCAGCCGTTCGTGTCTGGGGGTTGGCAAAGCGTATCACCACCATTACCACCATCATCGCCTCCGGCTCCCGCAAAACATACTGCGCCCGCATTCCGCACAGGAGGCTGGACTTCTCTCAATGATTCATCATTGGCCCAGACATCCGTTACTGCGCCCCAACCGATGCCCTCTTCATGGCACAGCCAGCCGCGTCATCCATCACCCTCCAGAGAAAACGCCCCTCAGACATCACCTTTGTTACCGGCCACCGTTTCCACCCCGATGCCTGCGGCGCAGCCAGTCAGATCCGGCTGGCAGCGGTTCAAACACTCCGGGCCCAAACGCCGTTGAATTCGACTCGACTTGCTGTGCTGACGCGCAGCCCACCAATATTAATTAATTTTTTCAACCAGAGTTGAGATGATTGTATAATCTGTATGCGAATACTATTTCAATACTAGTTATACGTAGCTACATTGGAGACTATTCTTTTAATTGCATGGCTGAATAAAAAAGTAATCGTACGGTGCCGCCAAGAGCAAGAGATAAAGTAATGTGCGAAAGACAAGACTGTGAGTGAGGATATACTAACCTCCCCCCAGGATGGTGAGTGGTAAACGAGAGAGGAGTCAAGGGAGCGACAGATGGCCAAACGCCACCAGAGTCCATGACAATAAATTTCAGTCGGATTCGCTACCAGAACTTTCTGATCCGGAGCTAGAATCCGAGGAATGGTCGCTGTCAACTTCTCGTCTTGTGGCTGTAGGAGCAATGCCGGTTGAGTTTTGCTCGAAGAGTGCCATCCGCTGTTCTAATTGCCGTATCTTTTCGGCTTCTACATCTTCATCCATGCTCTTCCGTTTCAGCCCGCCGGTACCAGTACCCTTCCCTCGACTCCTCTTGGTCGGWGGCGCACGCATTGGTCTTATTACAAAATTATACAATTTCGTAAGCACGGACGCTGGCAAGGAATCAATCTCGAGCTCAATTTCTTCGTTGCTCTGCTTGGAGGAAGCGCTCAGGTTGAGATTTCCGGGTCAACATATATGAACGCTCACATCCTTAATCTCTGGAACACCTTCATGTATTATGTTGATCACCTTTTCCAGCTTGCCGCCATCTAGTTTACCTATGGCTTCGCTGAGGTCCTTCTTCTGTTCAAATGTCAACACGTCGTCGTCAGCAACTGGTTTCTTGCTTTTCTTCTTTGAGGACGATTTGGACGATTTGTTCGAAGACTTTGAAGTAGAAGCCACTTGAGGCTTTTCSCGATCCTTCTTCTTCTTCTTGTCTTTCTGCACCTTCGCACCCTTGAGAGCAGCAATGCTTCCTCTCATGGTCTCAATCTGACTTTCCATCATGGCAATAGCACCTGCCAAGCCTTGAGGGCCATGAGTGCCAGTCGATGTAGGATACTTACGCTGCCGCTCTTCTTCGCTATCATCCTCATCCTCGTCATCCTCGTCTTCGCTTACTTCCCGCAGTTGAGGTAAATTCTTCCATTTGTCGTCAAAAACTTTCTGAAGTTCAATCCCTGCCTGATTGACGGGCGTTCCTGCCGGGTTGAACGTGAAGCAATTGCGGATCATCAACTTGAAATCTTCAAAGAACTTCTGCGCATTTGTATATTCATTATTTTCTAGTTTCTTGCGCATCGTCGACAGGTCCATTGGCTTCTTGACGTACTTTGGATACGTTGGTAGATCAAGCTTTACCCAGTCTGATTGATTTACATAAGTGTGACAGCGGCGGGTATAAGGTAGGCGTACGAACCAACGGGTTCATAGAACGGGCTTGCAATCGTGTAATATTGTTTTCGATTAAGGTCCGTTAATAATTTGGCGCAAAACCTAAGCTGCTCTACCGAACCATCGTCCTTTGCGCGCTTATTCTTCCGCTGCTTTCGAGGGGCATCCGCATATGGTAGATCCTTCGGCGGCGGCGGATGAATTTCTCGTTTCGGTCGACTATTGTTGCTGTTGGTCTCTTGCTCTGATCGACGAATAACGGGTACAGAGTTCGACGCTCGCCGTGCCGGAGCTTTTTTGACGGGGGCGACGGGTGGTGGTGGTGGGGGAGGTGGCGAAGCAGGCTTTTTCGGCACGGGTTTGGGCTGAGAGAAATCAATCAGCATTATTAGACGTGGTTGAAAAGCAATTTACCTCGGCAGTCGGCGGCATTTGCTTAATCTGTTTATCAAACACTTCCTCTATGTGTTTACCCATAAGAGATATCGCATGGTCCGGACCATTGAACGTGTAGCAGTTCTGAAAGATGAGGCGAACGTCGGATATGAACTCGTCCGCACTGKAGTACCGGGGATTCTGAGGGTTGGTGTCTGGCTTGATAGGATTGGAGGAGCCGAGTTTTCGCTCTATGGTAGCAAAGTCCATGGGATTCTTGATGATTTGCGGATAATGGGGGATATTGAGAGCAATAGGATCGACTGGTCGCAAGAATGGCCCTGCATCCTTCATTTTCTTCAGAGAACGAATCGTCGATAAACAGAAGCGGGATTGGGCATTGGTCAACGTCGAGGGACTGGGGGTCGTTGGGGCAGGAGTAGTGGTGGGAGGTGGGGTACCAGCATTGGACGCAACTGACGCAGGGGGAGGAGTGGCAGACTTTTATTGACGTGATACATAAGACAGGCTGGATTAGCACGCCCATACTGGCGTACAAGAAATGACAAGAGCTTACATGAGCCAGCGATGCCTGGTCGGCGTCTGAATGCATCCTCGCCCTCTTCGCTGGCCGCGGCTTATCCTCGTCATGGTCGTCGGGAGAGGGATGGCTTGACATCAACGCGTCTGTCTGAGAGCCGTCTGCGGAAGCAATGGAGGAGTCCGGCGGTCCATCTGGCGTTGGCGAAGTCGTCACGCGAGCATCGTTCATGATGATGTCGCCGTTTGGACCGTCGTGATGAGACCCGTTAGGCAATGGTTCCTCCGACATCTGAACATCCTTAAGTAGCTCGCTGGGCGGCGGTGGCGGTGTACCGCTGGGGGGATTGATAGGAATCGAAGCTGAAAAAATGATGAGCGTGGTAAGCTCACCGGAAGTCTCGCACATACCAGGATCTACAGGAGTACCTACTTGCGGGACGGTGGACGCGTCATCGAGCTTTGGGACAGTGTCGATTGGCTTCAGAGGGATGGGTTCGCTGCGGGCGTCGCTCTCTTGCTCAGTGTAGTCGATATCAATCTTGACATCCGGGGCAAAGGCAGAGACAGGGGTGTTGGGGGAGACTGTGGCGGGTGAAAGAGGGTTGGAGAAGGCGCAGGGACCGAGTGCTGGAAAAGTACCGTTGTCGCTGTTGGAGACGGCGAGCAGGGGCATCTGGTCGCCGTTGATGGCGGCGTGACGGCGGTCTACATCGGTCATAATTGAGTGACGGTCACGTGTGACAAGAGTGCAAGGGAGTTTTTGAGGAGTTAGGGGGATCGGAAGCTGGCTAGGTCTTTATAGCCCTCGAAAATTAAGGTTCAGATCTCCCGCGCAGGGACCACTTCCTTCTCAGCCCTTTCCGCTCCTCCCGTCCCCTTTCTGCTGCTCCCCGCGCACTAATGCTGCGTCTCCTCTTCGCCCGCCTCCTCCTCGACCTCTGCGAACACGGGCTTCGGCTGGTTTGCGCGCCAGGCTGTTAAGGTTTCGGAAAACACCGCCACGTCAGCCAGCCATCATAACATGCACAAACAGCAAATTTCATCGGCACGTGATTGTGTTTCACTGCCGATGAGTCATGGGCAAGACGAATAACATACCTGCGGTCCACAGCGGGTCCTCATCCGCCCTCTTCGCGTATCTGAGTAGTGCCTCCCGTGGCTGATAAATGCGGCAGTCAGCGTCAAATCATCGATAAGCGTGGGAAGCGTCGAGAAGGAGAGCAAAACGCAACCGCGTATCATAATCAAAGGCAAGACTGCCTCAAAAGCGCGTAATCGATTGACGCAGCCATCCGCCATGCGGCCACCATGTGTTCTCAAAGAACAAAGACACCTGCAACAGACAGAGACAAATACGCACATCCTCGTCTCGGGTAGTGTCCCGCACCAGGTTCTGCACAATGTGCTGCGTGGCGCTTGCACCAACACGTCCGCCCTTTCCTGGACCCGTGACAGGCAGATCAGGCCTTCTGCTCTTCTTTGGATCCAACCTCTCTTTATCCCGTTTCCTCTTTGTTCCCCTTCCTGGATCTAGATCACGATACATCGGTAGCGCATGCGGCGTCATGATATACGGTGCAGCCAATGCGTCTGACATATCTTCTATCGTAACTTTTCTTGGTGGGCCCTTGTTCAGCAGTAGTTTCGCGCCCCGCTGCGAAATCAAGGGGGAATACAGAACACATATTTGACCATTGGATAGACCTGTAAGAATCTAGACATAGTTCAGCGATTTGCAAACAATCTCATATCCTTATTGCCTCACCTGGTTGATTTTTGGATGCCAAGCAACTCGGACAGGCGTTGCATCAACCTCCAATTCTTTTACGACATCAAGGTTAGTCTTTCCCAGGAACAGCAATCTGCCAGCTCGGCCCTGTGACGCCGAACCAGCGCCTGTAATGATGCACTTATCATCCGGGCTGAAAACAGCATTTGTGTTGGGATATAGCGTCGCTAGGTCGGCTTTCGACGCCAAAGGCTTTTTGAAAGCACGGACATCCCAAACTAAGGAACACAATCAGTGGTGCATGATGAACAATCTGATATGACGCACGCTTTACCGTATCATCTCCCCCTCTCGTCAATATCGTTCTCCCATCAATGGAAAACACCATTGATCCCGTCTCTGTTCCTTTCGCATGCGCATTTTCTATACTGAGATTTGGTCTCACAAAATTGGAGCTTGTGCTCCATAGATGTAGAGCTCCGTCCGTGCAGGCTGTCGCCATGAGTTTATCGATTGCGCTAACGTAAAGAMAACTTACACGCTCCAATAGTGTTGCCGTCCGGAGAGTACGTGCAAGTCACAACCCTCGTCCGTGCCCCTCTATCCTTCGACTTGACAACAATCACTGTCTTTTGCTTTCTTCTGTTTTCCTTGTCCCATATACTACCACATGGTTCCGTCAAATCAAAGTCATAGTATGGAATGGATCCCGCACCGTATCGTAGAGTCTGCTGATGATGTGATAAACAGCTTACGGTCTTTCGGATGCCATGCACAGCTAGTTACTTCACTGACATGCCCACTATCCCGATCTGTCAGAAAGTTTGTCTTGATCGGTAATGAATTCGGCGCACTTTGTATGCTTCATATCACGGATATATGGATCACCCTTGATGAAAGTCGCTCTGTCCGTCAGGTCAGGCTATCCGCTTCACGAGAAAAAACGTTGACAAACTTTTCTTCTCCGTCCCTGTCATACAGTTTCGGTTGCAGGTTTCCTGAAATGCAAAGAAACTCTTGTCCGTCATTGGACCACTTTAGGTCGCGAATCTGGAGCCACAGTCAGAATAGCCCAAGATGACAAAAATGGAAATGTGAAGCATACATGGTAGGAGCCAGCAGGCTCCCAGGTATGGAACGGTAGGCACCTGTGATCCATGCCGCCAAAGTCCCATAATTTGCAATCGTAATCATGTGAACCCGACACTATCCTGGCGCCTGATGGATCAACCGAAAGCGCTGAAATGACTTTGGTATGATCTTTGAGCACAATTTCATGACTTATGGGAAATTCGACCTCGTCACTGTCATTCATTTCGTCTGGGTCATACTCAGGCTCATCCGGTTCAACGGAACCAACCTCCTTCTGCTCCTCTGTATCTCTGGGAGGTGGCGGTGCGCCGTCTGCATCCACAAGCGAGTGTTCCGCGGGCTCGGGAGGCCCTGTTTTTGGTTGAATTTTTGCAGGAGGGGGCGTAGCCGATCGCTTGTACTACCATGAGATACTCGTTCCATCCATACGGCATGCAGCACTCACCCTTTCACGCTTAGTCTTGTCGAACCGCGCAGGATCGAGCTCCCTTTTCTTCACCTGCTTGCCGAAGCCCCCAATTCCCATGGCAGCCATGATGTCTGCATCGTCCATGATGTATGAGCTTGTGCTTTCGCAGGGTTGTGAAGAAAGAGTGYAGGCGAGTCGCTACAACGTCTTGAAGTCGCTACGCATTACGTAATATGCYTTGAGATGATGACGCCAGCCCAATCACCACCTATAAAGCACGGAMTCACAGCTTCATTCTTCACTCTTTCAACGTCTCTCATAGACTTTGACACACAGAATATCTGAGGCTAATCGATGTTAAAGCGACAAAGACCAGCTACGCCACCCATGCCCAGTATGCCTCTATGGGCAGACCCATCACTACTGGATTCGATGATGGTGGAACGCGAACACAAACGAAGGCGCACCACCTCTGCGACTCCGCTGGATGCGCCGTGGAAAGACTGGGATAATAGGCTCCAGGCCATTACTAACTACGCGGACATTGGCCAGCGAGAGGGCGAGGTCTCACCCGAGCTTTCAAACAGCGAATACAAAATAGCGAATGCCACTCTACGGGAACTGCACACACTCCAACAGCATCGACTATTGTTTACACCAGCAACGCCCTTGATACATAATTTTCCATTCCAAGTGAGCCACTTGCCACTTTATTTTTTGGCAACACCTCATTACTTTGTCCGAATGTATTAAGCAGTCAAAATGGATGCCGTCAATGCCATTTGACCGAACAAACTTGGGACAGGATATGCCGAGTAATGACGAGAAAATGCAAGTGAAAGAGAGATATGAAGAGAGAAACAGGTACGCCAGAAATTGYTGTCTTTGAGAGCCACCTTAAATTTGATTTTGAAGATTTCTTGGATCCATGCTTCTTTCCCGGAGAAGGGAGCTCGGCYTAGATGAGTTGTGCCCGCATCAATAGCGTATGTTTCCCGCAAYAAGCCGAAGCTGTTCCTGATCTCAGAACAAAACAGATGTTTTCTTTATATCACCGCACGCATACGTGTAATACTAGCCACGCTCTATCCCGGCTCGCTTTCTTGGTCGGTTACGCACAACTCTCTCGCTTTCTGTTCAGTAYCGAAGAACATTTATTAGAATGCATATACAAATAATGTAATATATAGTATTCCTCATGGTATGGATTTCAACTTGATCAGTCCTAGATCAACGTCCTGTTCAAGGACTCTACCTAGTTCGTCATTGAGAAGGTCACCCATCGACTGATTATCTCGTGAATAAATCCACTCGTCAGCTTCTTGGGAATAGTCATATCTCTTTGGACCGCTGAAACCCAGRGTCAATATGCTCTCAAGAACCCGGGAAGGACCGAATACCTAAAGGGTGACGACAGCCATATCTGTTTGTTTGGAGGCTGCTTGTTGATGACATACGTGCCCTTATCTCCCAGCACGAGGGTTAAGACACCGCTCTGAGCTCAGTGTCAGTTTCAGCCGACATGTAAACCTATATCGCTCACATGATACTCCACCTCATAATTTGAACGACCGAGTCCGTCCAACAAGTTCTCAAGAGACTCCAGAAGGCTATCCATCGTTGTATCCGACAGTTGGTGGTATTGTTCCATAGTCAAATTACTAACGCCAATGCCTATCATCATCGTGTCTCAAACTATGAAGACGACCGCGGCCGAACCTTTCGTTATTTTGCGGCGGTGGTGTAGAAAATGCACGAAGGTGTCGCGGAGTATGACCAAGAAGCGGCGCAATTCGAGCCATCATTGCGACTCGCGTGCATTGTTGAGACAGGAAATGTCGCGCAGAGGCAATGCTACGGCGGGCGGTGAGACGAAACACTTGGGGCAACATATTTCCTTGTGACAACTTGAAGTGGCGACACGAACAAACACATAGATTAGGGTTAGGTGTTACTTAAAGCCCGCAATATCTACCACCAATCACGCCGATCCTTTGTTTTCTTTTTCCACCCACTCCAACCACGATCCTTTGTAGTTGAGAATTCTGCGGGGGCAGTTCAATTAACCGTGGCTTGGTTGCGACGAGACTCACTTTTTGTAACCGTTACGTTTGGCAACATCGCTCGCTGTGCTGCTTCGCACACCACTGCGACAGTAAAAGATCACTTCCTGGTTTCGCCTTGGCTTATCGAATCCATGCTTGTCTTTGAAATCATCCCTTCCCAAATGAAGTGACGCGCCGAGCACAGATAAAGGTATGTTGATGGCCGATGGAATCATACCCTGGACGACTTCGTCTGGCTCGCGGACGTCAATGAGGTAGGTATTCTGACGCCGGTATCAATATCGCCAGAAATACACTAGCGTGCCCTTTACGTACGGGAGTAGGATGCTGTGTCTTTTGTTTGAGCTCCTCGTAAGTCAAGATACGTGCATCCCAGTCTCTCTGTAGATCGTCGAAACGTTCTAGGCGGGCCTTCTTTTCCTTTTCGATTTCGGACTTGTCTGACTTGAAGCGAATAAAGGGTCTATGTGCGACAACGGTTGTCTGGATATGTGGTCTGGCAGCAGGCCTGGCAAGGCGAGCAATTGCAATGCGGTACATGGCAATGGAATGCCGATGACAAACTAGCCACGTGCCATATATATTCGTATTTCTCACGAATTTCAGCGTACATTGGCATTTTTAAAGCTCTCCACGCGATCCTAACCTCTGACGAAATCTGCACCCCTGACTAGGACTTGCTACCTTTTTTGGCTGAGGCCGCTGAGCTAGGCAGAATCAACGCTGTCGTCGGATCCAGTTGAACGCAGTGATTAGCTCTCGAATAAACACGCTAAGCTTGTCGTTTACGTGAAGTAAGTAAAAATCTGCTGAACCTCATGCAAGGTCTGCGTTGTTGGCTAGTACGAGGACTTGGGTGGAGGTAAGCTACACGTTGACATGCTCTTGC
>JNHV02000127.1:0-35443 GCA_001691785.3 Amanita brunnescens Koide BX004 | reverse complement strand
AGGAATCAGCAGCGGATCCTTGTATTGAGAATTTAGAGTAGAYGAAACGCTCCGTTGCATTCCAAGACCGACTCTGAAAGTAGCCTGTGTCCGGCAGAGAACATGCATGATCAGGGTAGATCAAAACTGACGTTGCGAACTACCAGGAGTCAGATGCCACCAAGTCAGAGCAGATGTCCCATTTGATGACACAGCCCAAGYCAAACCGTAGAACACAAAGCAACAGTGGGAGTATAAACTTAGTCTGTGAGCGGGCGAAACGCTTCACATGCGCGGGGTACCAATACCCGAGGCTAGTCCACGATCAGGATTCAGCTCAGCGAACACCCAGAGCAGAGACGAACGTGTTCAGGGTAAGTCAACGTGACGACCAGCCGGGAGAGTACGAGAGGCTAGAGCAGATGCGGTTTCACGAATTTCAATACAGGCTCGTCCTGATAGTCCCTGTGTGTGGGGCGCCGCAGCGCATTCATTCTTTTATGGGATATTCCTGAGGCAGCCAAAACGGGCGACGTCCAACCATGATCAGCCAGCGAGCATCCAGAGCAGCGAAGAACGCGGTCAGGGTAACCCAACTTGACGTTACATCGTCAGAATTGGACTAGCAGATGCGGTTTCACGGATCTCAACACAGGCTCGTCCTAGCAGTGCCTGTGCCCTGGTTTTGAGAGAAATTGGCTGAAATTTGGAGTAGACAAAGAGCGAAATGATGCGATGTGCTGGCAGGAGGCTCTGCTTCGGTGCTAGTACTAGAGGCAGCCTAGCCTGGTGACGTCCAACCGCGATCAGCCAGCGAATATCCAAAGCGGCGTGTTCAGGGTAAACCTGACGTGTCAGAATTGGACTTGGCCACCACGAGCATAATGGGAGGATGAGAGCCAACAAATAGCACCCAGAATCGAAGCGCTTTCTCGGATGGCATATAAGTTGCTTTTTTGAATACGCAGCGCAGGTATAACCGGTGTGTAGAACGCTGGTGGAGCAATAGTTGGACCGGAATCAGCCTACTCAGCGGCGAGACGTCCGTTGCCGAGTGTTGCGAATTCAACCCATCGACACGCAGTCGGATAGAAAATTTGCACAAAATTGCCAAGCCAAAGACAAAGACATTGTTCGACTCATTTCGGTTGTCTGAAGAAGCAAACAAAGGAATGACTACCTTGGGCAGGGTTCGAAATTTCCGTTGCATGTCAGACCTACGTGCAGGAAACCATAGTTTGGAATGGGAGCCGAGGGCCAGCTGTATCAGCAGTGTGCCGGAAGGGGTAGACCCTTAGGATGGGTTTGTGGCGTAGCTTGAACTCTTGGTCAATTTAGTTCCGTCGAACGTTGACTGTAGGTGCGAAGCCAATAACTGTTCAAGGCGGCTTGRCGTGGGGTATTTGATCCGGAAGGAGAGATCATGTCTGTACTTGATAGTTTGAGAAGCGAGGAATAGAGTCCGGGTTGATCAAGGGTCATGATTACTTGGACTTTTCTAACCCTGCCAATAAAGTAGCGCTAACAGTCCAAAATCGTAGCAGTGAACGTGACGGATTGATAAATCCATCATATAGAAAGAAAACATTAGACACAGCTGTCGAGTTGACGTGAGCTCWTTGTTTTGACTATATATTGAAGGAAAACGAATACTAAACGGATACTAGTGTTGTGACAGTTGACTAGGGTGACCAGTACCGCTAGACGGTACAAGCGAATGCCTAAAGTAGTTCATCAGCAAACCGGRCCATAGAAGCGGATAACTTCCGTCCGTACCGTAGAGAGAGACTACTCTAGTTGGCACGGGCTTGTGGCGGAACGTCTTCCGAGGTACGTTGTTTCTAGACAGAGAATTCATAAGCACGAATTGGCCCACGACTCTCATAGCAGGCATGGACGCCCCCAAACTCCTTCATTACTCGACGCTTGGCAGGAAGGCCCCTTTGTGGACCTGCACGCGGGAGAAACGGCGTCCGTTCCAAAGTAAAATGTAAGAGAACGGCCCTGTAGGATACATAGAAACGTTGAATTGAGAACCAACTAGAATTTTGTAGGAACCGCCGAGGACATAACGAACGTCGGGGACGAGAAACAGTGAACGGAAGTGACAAGTTTATAGATCCCAAGGTGACCCGGTTGACGTCTCATTTAATCAGCGGTCCGAAGATGACTAATCAATTCATCAGTATAGTAGAACCTAGAAGTGAGGAAAGTCAAGCCAACTAGTATACGTACCCGGGTCCAGCTTATTCAATTTTAAACGGCTAGTGAATGAAAGCCGAATCGGACTCCCTAGAGTGTAGGATTGGCCCCAGGCACTTGTCTGGCCCGGCGGCCCGTTATGACCATTCCCAGCGGAAAAATACGGGTTGGTAATCATACGCATGAATTGTTGTGCCATGCGCCTAGACATCGACTGACGACCAAATGTGCATTACTGCGGCCGGAAAGGCCAGGCGGAACGACTCGGAATCAGCTGCCTCATGTTGAGAAGTCAGTGTAAAAACTCTGCCTCGCACGATACAATTTTTTGACTTGCGCCATTTTATGGAGATATCATGTAGAATCAGACGATTCTACATGCTCTTTACATCCACCGGGCAACTATTGTCACCGCAGACGTGAGACACGGAGCGCAACTGCAGCGGCGGCCGACTGGGCGCACCATGCGCTTCGTGTCACATTTCATCGGTCAGTGTCGTACAGCGTCCTGTACGTGCGAAACGTAGGTAATACACGCAGGATTTGTACAATCAAACACGGCAGCATGTTCGCAAGAGCGTGTATCCCGGGGTAACAAGAGGGATAATGATAATGATCCTCGGAGAAATATCTAGGCAGAATTTGTTATCAGAACGTTTCGTGGACGATAAGTGAACGCACCATATTGGTATCGTGCAAATGATATGAGCAGTACCTCAGATTAATCCGTTTCACCGAGTCGCCAAGGTGGTTGACACATTAAAACAGTGAGATAGTCAAGGTGTTCGATACATTTCAATCAGACTTATACAAACTGTCATATCTCGGACCGATGTTTTCAGTTCATCCATGCAAGCCAGGATTTTGTTTTAAGCGTGTCAGCGTGTCAAGGTCCGGAACGGCACATGACATGGATGATCGGAATGGTTGGCTGTGTCATCTTGATGTATGGCGTGATCAAAATCTACCACTGCACTTAGCATCGCCATCTCCGGACTCCAGTGCATCCAGGCAGCGACAAAACAGAAGGGATGGATCACGGAGTGAATAGAGATGTGACGGCCCGGGTTCGCCTGAAAGCTCCAGCTCAGGCGCAAATCCAGTGAGTACGTACAACACCGCATAAGTTTRCCATTCCATCAGAACTTGTAGAAACAACTTCTCGAGGAGCTCCGACATTTCCCGGTTGGCACGCGGATGTCACTGGGTCTCGAATGAACTTCTATAACTGCGACGACAGCCGTTAACTCCAAAAGAATTTCCGTCTATCACCTGCAACTTGCAAGAATCTGTGGCAAAGACACGCCACTTATGAAATTGATATTTGCATTTTCGTATCATAATATACTGCCATTTAGAAATAGCAATGCCATGCGAAAGAGGGGAATAAATAGCCGTCAGCATGTGGTCTGGGATCGCATACCGGTTTGTTCTTGGCTCCTAAAATCTGCTGACAATAAAATCGGGCCTCTATGATCAAGAAATGATAAAGTAGTAAAGGCTCAGTGATCCAACGCACGGAATGTGCTCACATTATGATCCAATGAGATGTATGGCTTGATGGAAGAACCAAACTAGCTGTTTTTTTAGTCTGGACAAAAGCACGCTCTCCCGCTTGTTTGAGGCACTTGCCCATAAGGAGTGTCAGAGGCTGATTCATCAGAACACAAGTGGCTTTAGCTGGACGTTTCTTACTATTTAGTATCCTGAGCGAGTAACGGAACAAAGGAACTGCTGCGCTTAGGCGCTATATCTGATCAGTGATAAGATTGAACAAAATTGATATTGTGACCTGTCATCGGCATTTTTAAACCTCCCTATTTTTTCTGGCATACATACAGCATGCACCTTGATCGCACAGAATTTATTCGAGCGAACAGTAACACCCGTACTATCAGCATGAAACACGCGCTAAAAGATGATGCACCGGCCAATTTCGTACCATAAATTTGGGCAGCGGCGCCAGCCACATCTTGTTATGGTTGATTGCATAAGAGCGACCCTGTGATACATGTTTGGAAAAATTCGCGGCGGCGATATGTATAATGAGCGTGACGTACTTGGTTTGGCCTAGGCGCTGATTTTGTGCAAATACTGCTTTCTGAAATTTTCCGGTCGAGTCGGTCAAAATTGCCTCAAGAACGTCGCAGGGCTCCCATCTACCCTTGCTTTTGTAATCCGCTGGCGCCGTCAGCAAACCGGATGTGTCAAGATGTTCAGCAATAACATGCACGATCCGCCAATGCCCGTTTTCGCAGAAGGAAGCAGCTCTACCAATTTGAACATTGACAAGAAATTTTACATGCGGATGCAACGTGCAGTGCGCGAGCGTAGCTGCACTGGTTGGGATCCACACCAACGTTCAACATGTATCGATAAACGGCGATCGCGGTCGCAGCGGCCAGTTCTGGCCGCGGATGCGAGAAAGATTGGTATCAATCCCAGGCCTGTTTTCCGTCGTCTGGCGTTATTCAAAGGAAACAATAGATCTCCGACCTACACGAATATTCCGTGGGTCCCCAATCCGATGTATCCACTACACCACAAAGCTGCCTCCCATGTCAAGCACCCCTATCATTCCGACCGGATAATTTCATCATTTCAAATGACCAATATCGTATTCTGAATCTTGCCGTTGCATTTCTACACTGCGTGATTTGCGGATTCCGAACGCCCAATTTGCCTTCAAAGCACCCCCGGAGTTCAATGGGTATAGCTTACGCGCAGGTTGTTAGTCATCGCGGTCCGGCGATTTCTGAGTTTGGGTGGTGCTAAATTCGGTACTTGCCACGGACCATGCTGCAACTAAGGGGGTTGTAACTTCACGTTCCTAGGGTAGTAACAATAATGTTACGTTCAGAAATGTATTGGACACTAGTTACGATACCAATTTTTGAATGGTAAACGGCCAACACCTGCTATTCCACATGTGTTCTAGAAACTTTCAGTCGTTACGTGTATTTGCATTCAGGCCGTTTGCTCAACCTGAATAGGTACAATGACCTTTTACCTCTTGATTAAAGACTCACTAAGTGTTTCACCAGGTAAAAAAAAAGCTGTAAAACTATTCAATACGGTTTTGCTGTTGAATGCCTATAGGTTCCACTGCCCACAAACCCTGCAGTGCTACATATAGTCATATTAGTATTACGAACTCGCGAATGAGGGCAGGCTATCTGGTTGCGACGCCGATAGAAGCAGTCACGTCGAGACTGGGAAAGCTCGCAACGTTGACGCTTCTCAGGGATCAGTTCGAGAGGAGCAAGCGCTCGTCAGCGCAGCTCCGGAGAAATGAAATAGATGATGGGCATTGCCCGTAGCTCCAAAGAACTTGTCGTGTATACGTAGCAACGGATCTTGCGCATCCTGGACCAGCGACCCACTGTTCGGCTCATGCATAGCATTGCATTGTTAACTAGAAGATTTACTATACGTACGTTGATTGATAGACCCAAGACGTCACCTACGCGCTACTGTCGTTCAATCGCCCTCGGGATGCATATCGACACGGACTCGTGATGACGTGGAGCTCTTGAACGCTCCCAGAAATGAGTTGGCTTGGTACCAGCCATCTATATGGTTGAAGCGGGTACTGAAGACACTACGGTCCGCTCCGTATCGGCGTAAGCACACGATTGTGYCTCAGTCTCAGGAACAATGGGTTGCACGTACGACCGCTTAGCGAGCATCCTTCATCAYGCATCAGAATTCGCTTCCTATTGTCTGTCCCGAGTCGTTTCTCTACCATAAGGAGTCTCTGCCCTGAAAGTAATGCCCTGAGCAACTGCTCAGCCGAAATTTTGACCAAAAGGGGAAAATGCCGGCGGTGAGAACCTGCAGGAAGCCGACGAGTCGGGAACTGAGTTACCAACGGCCGCGTCAATGACGAGTACGACAGTGAACTACGATAGTCAGGGGTTCTTAATCCGAGCATAGCGCTCCCTAACGATGCATCTTTGCACATCTAAACGAGATGCGATGCTTGAGCTTCTGTATAAAGGCTATGCATTACATTTGTTGAGCAAAAAAAATGAGTCCGGCGTCGCCGTTGTGAAACGACGCAGCACGAGACCGCGGGGCTAAGTCCACGTCCACTTATTAGTCACTTCGTGCGAGGGCGACGTACAGGAACAGATGACTTCCCGTCCTGCTAGAACAGCTGAATTAGATTAATCACGATGTTCTTGACACTTCGTTGTTCGCGTGTCAGTTGTCATGCCTTTCGTTATATTTAAAGTACTCACCGTTTATCAAATTTTAACCCCTTCGCCATATTCGATTCGCGACGCAGCATCGCATAGAATGCCCCATATACATATACATGCTTGGCACGATTGACAAGCACCGCTATTGATGACCCACGTAGACAACGGAGGTGCCGTCAAAGTTCGGCCGGAGACCCGCACGAAAGGAAGCTGGATGGGCTAACCCTTCACCCCAACCACTATTCGCAATCAACTTTCACGTTCATGAGATTCCGAGTTTGATTCTGAACGGATAGTTGGGGTAAGCGTGGTGGTGGCTTTGATGAAAGAATTTGAATCACCCTCTTTTCGCCCGACGCGTGAGCATGTCACACGACGAAGCAGGCCCGGTGAGCTGCTCGTGTTA
This sequence comes from Amanita brunnescens Koide BX004, assembly GCA_001691785.3. Lineage (NCBI taxonomy): Eukaryota > Fungi > Basidiomycota > Agaricomycetes > Agaricales > Amanitaceae > Amanita > Amanita brunnescens. Next base: position 28,651 of record JNHV02000127.1, on the reverse strand, counting down.
ATCATATCGATGTGCATACTTGAGATGCTATATTCAGCCACGGAGGGCAATTATAACGTCTCCTAACGCCAGATCCGGCAATTACACGGGTGTCGCCTAACTGCATAAATAGTGGTTTTTTCCAGCCTGGTTACATACACAGATCCGTTACCGCGTCAATCTTATCTAGTACCCAATCTGGCTGTCAGCGTCCACGGGGTCAAAAGGCTAAATCTTGCCACTTGAATTGTATTTCAGGAGTCGACGTTCCCCTTTCGGGTAAGATGAATGACTCGGTTCGTAATTTCGTATCATTTTTGTAATGCCCGATAAAGTAAGTACTGGTTGCTCAGATTTGTGCACAGATTTCTGGATCTCCGTGACCCTGAAATTTGGCGGTGGCGGTGGAGGGAAGGGGGAAGGGACACGAAGCGAGGGAAAATGGACCTTAAACGGTATCTCCCTCGCAGATACACCTTATTTTCTTTGTAGCTGGGCGCATTTCCTTTCGGAGTGATCATTAATCCCTTACCTTCGTTACGGTTCTTCAATACGCAAACGGATCGAAACTAATTGTGYTGGGGCCGCGTCTATTTTGTTATTGACTCTCGACACCTTGTATGTGGTGATCCCCATGGAGCGTTTGCGCCATGCCACCCTTTGTTCGCAGCGAACAAGATGTGATTGAAATAGTGTGATGTTATGGAATGCGTACATACATACGCGCTCCATCATACGCACGTTTACGTAAGTGGGGCTTTAACTCAAGGGCACATTATCCACAATCAGAATAGATGCTTTTAGGCAGGGAAGCAAACGGCACTTAGCAAGGCATGTACGGCAGCGCTTATTGGCGGCGCCGAATCCTATTCCCAAGAGTCCCCAATGACCCTGTGAGCGGAGTGTTGCTCGCAGCAGATTATTATGCAGAGCTTATCAGTATCGTAGGACGTTTGACAGTCGTGTAACCAATCTCTTGAATTGGACTCATGTCAGGGTACGATGCAGGCTAAAGGTTTGAACGTTGGCCATAAGGTCCGTTCTTCTCATCGTGAACTGCCTTTGGCATTCCGCTGCTCCTTTCGTAGGACAGCTCATTATGTACGGTAAAGGGAACGCCATTATTCAATCAAATCGGATAGATGGGTTGTCACATTGGATGAACGTTGCTCGTGATTTGCATTCTGAATGTTGTGTGGAGAATTCATTCATGCACAACCAATGCGGAAAACTTCTGCGCAAGCCTTGAGGAATCTGCAATGGCGAGACAGGACTGTCCGAAATCACCGCAACCAGGCCTATGCTGGTAACTGAGATGTTGTCCCCATACAGCCCCATATACATTCAGATGTGATGAATGTGCCGTGGCGGGTCCATCACTGTTAACCTGAATAAAATTGACTACGGTAGACTTCAGTAATAATGTAAAGGGAAAGGTCAGTGTAAATGGGTGATACAATCATTAAATCAGTCAAATTGCTACCGCATCATTCTTTATGGTTCGCTCTGTAAATGGGAAGCGACGGGCCAACAGGCCAGCGGAGAATGAAAAGCAAAAATTGAGTCTAAGATGCGGCGCCCGCTACTGATACATGCGCCCCGGTTACGTTCAAGGACAAAGGTCAAAAGGGGAGCACACTTGTCTTGTCTCAGTATTGACTCTACATTAGACCTATAGCACGTGTTTAGCTAGTCGGTGCGAGCCTGTGAAAAAAATGTCACGCCCATCTAGTCGGGTCCGACGGCAGACAACGGGCGGAGAGATATGGCACGATCAATGATAGATCCATCCGATATGTGTGGCATTGAGACAGGTAGGGGTGAGGAAAGAATGATTTAGAGAATACATCATATCAACAGCGGCAAGTGAAACGGCGCCACTGCATATATGGCAGAAAGCCCTGGCCAAGAAGGCGAAGCGGAGACGCATGGGGTGGTGATGCAGATTACGGAACAGAGAGAGACAAGAAAGATGCGGACGGAATCTGACAGTAGTAGCGACGGGGCGAAAGGATATGAAGCGAAAGCAGGCCGGATATGGCGCCGAACCAGCCCAGGATCACGTGGAACAGCCGAGAAGGGCAGGCGGGAGGGTAAGGCTATGGGGAATCCCTGGGGAATCCCCAACGGAGGGGCGGCAGGGAAGAGCCGAGAGCCGGAATAGGCAGGGGCACGGGCGGACGAAAGCTGGTTTGGCCGGAAGATCAGCGCAAAACGCAGGCCGGCGCTGGGATTGGGGCCAATTCCACCTTGTTCCAGCCCTTGGCTGCTCCCCTGATGCGGAAACGCAGCCACGTCCTCAATTTTACTCCTCCGAGTCCGTCAAGTCGTATTCCGTTTTAAATATTCATGGCCCCTCCTCTAGAGGGCCGCTGCCATGGCCTTTTATACGCCGCCTCTGCCCCGCTCCCCTTGCTCAATGGCCGCTGCTCCCTGGTCGCTTTGGCGCCACGACGCGCCCCTTACGCCTCCTATGACCGGCACAATGCCCCAACAAAAGCCCCGCCTAACCCTGCCTCCCATTTCACAGCTTGATCGCCATCTACCTCCTTGTATGAGCGTCTTTTCTTCTCCTCGCAGTGAATACTCACATATATTCTAGTAACACCCCCAGCAGAGACGTCATATCCCTCACGGCTCCCCTCGATTTCTCCCGTAGATGACATGTCCGACGTTTCGGGCAGCGACGATTGTGAGCTCAGGCATCCGGAGCATCTGGAGCCGCCTGCACCCGCGCACTTGGTGGATTGGATAGATGCGTCGCGGACGCGGTCGTCGCAATTTATTGCCGAAAAGACGTGCGAGATGATTTGTTACCTGTGGTTCGCGTCTCCGTCGACAGAGCAGGCATATCCCTCGCCGTCTAATTCCCCCCACTTCATGTCGCGTTCAACGCCGCCATCCCCCCTGCAACTAGCCATAACGCAAACATTTGTCCAGTTCATGCGGAAACTACTCGAGACAACGCAGGTTTCGCAGTCAGTGATTGTCTTGTCTCTGCACTACATCTACAATCTACGCGGGAAGAACCGCTTCACACCTGCACAGCCAGGGAGCGAGTTTCGGATAGCTGTTGCTGGTTTGATGATGGCGAACAAGTTTCTGGATGAGTAAGTCTAACATGTTGACTTGTATGCGCGTTTTTTTGATCGTTTATGGTTCTAGCAACACGTACACGAACAAGACATGGTCGGAGGTGTCTGGCATTGATCTGAGTGAGATCAATAGGATGGAACGCGAATTTCTCCTTGGTGTCGATTTCAATCTCTACGTTGATAAGCCAACCTACGAATCGTGGCTCAATCTGCTCAAGGGACTCGTCATGGCCAAAGAGCGAGACAGTCGGCAATTGCGCAAGTCACGCGCTCGGTCCTCAAGAAACGCGCATATAACTGCTTCTGCTGGCCCAGCTACGCGAACCTACACATCGCGGACGCGTGGCACTTCTCACAGAGCGCGTTCTACGTCTCCAACAAGGCCGGCCAATCAACAGCCTAGCTATATGCCGTCGACAGCATATGCACAACTCCCGTCACCCGTGCCCCGGTCGGGGTCAAAACGGACCGCAGAGGCTGCTTTCTCACCGACAACTGCCTCACGGTCTGAAGTGCCTTCAAAGCGGCCCGTTTCAATTGCGCTACAAATACCGGCCACCTACGATGTCTTGGCGCCGCGGTCTCACTCGCCGCTTGAAGGCTTGCAGTCGTTCGCGGACATGTCCATCGACTCGCCACAGTCCGTCCAGCCGCGCAGGAGGGAACACCTGGTGACAGAACGACGAGATGCTGTCCCGGAGACTCTAATTACAGCTTACTCTGCGGACGATGCCAGACGCGCTGCTCCACCGCAGGTGAGTTGGATCTTAAAAGTTAGCTTACATTTGGGTTAATCTGTCTCCAGCATCTCTACTTCTACACTCTGGCGTGTTCTCCGATGGAACATGAAGATGAATCACGGCGGCGAAAAGCTCGACTTCGGTATCACCAACCGCCATCCGCGGACCACCTTGCGCCAACATCAACGTCATCCGCTTCGTCTGCTTCGTCTTCTTCTTGCGGCTATTATCCGCATTCCCAGTCTCATTCCCAGCTTCCTCGCCTGCAACAATCACAATATAACCACCAACACCTGCAACCGGTGCGCATGCCTGCTCAAGTTGTTCAGTCTGCTTCTACTAGCCCCTATGAAATGCACGTCAACTTTACGTCGAGAAACTACGGCCAGACCACTCTTCCTCACTTCAATGACACAGCGTGGGCAAGGCCTCCCGTTGTGACAGCTCCCGCGCCACCTTATGAATCATATACGCATCAGACTCACACTATGCCTATGCAAAGCCACAAAGCGACATCGACGGGAAATAGCCCTGTTCCATCCGCTCCCTTCGCGAATGCCGGTCCACCCGGCGTTCCGTTTTACCCAACGCCCCTGCACAAGTCGTACTCAATATACCCGTCGATAAATTGGCCGGCATCGTCGTTATCCAGAAGCCGCCCAAATTAAAGTATATTGCTGTTTTCCTTTAGCTAATTAATATTAAAACCGCTCCGTCTTCCTTCCACAATCCGGCGATACTTATCTCCCATTCTCCCCGCCTCTCTACCACTTCGCTTAATTATTATTGCATATCCTTCAACCGTTGTTCTCATCGCAGCTTGACACATTGGCATTCATTTTGCATTCTCGTACAATCAATACAGCAAGTTACAATACAATGCACATGGAATTGTTAACACATACATAGGTATATTCGTATATTCATAAATAACACGGATAAGCCGCGGCCCTTTTGAGGTTCTGCAGCACTTTAACACCTCTTGTGATCTTTGAGCATTGAGTTGTAATTATAGTACGCTTACTGACGATTGGCTACTTTGTTGATCGAACCGACGTCGACCGAATCGCCTATCAATCAAGCCAAACTCAAACCAAATCGATCTACTTTTCTTACAAAGCACTTGGGGTTCTGATCTCGGCCACGCAAGGGGTACGGCTGCGCCATGTTGTTGGTGACTAGTTGCATTTGACGGCTGTATTTGTGTTTCTAGATCTTCGTAACCACGTTCCTGTCAAATGGAAGGGGGTGCATACAAAGTACGGCCACTGATGCGTTGCTTCCAGCATCGCCGGTGGTTCATGAGGTTACATGATAAACATGTGTTAAAACGTTTAGGCTATCCTTTCCTTGTGTTTGAATAAAACATGCGATTGGTACTGAGAGCTGTGGTAATTTCATGTCATCGCGGTCTGGGCGTGGGTGTGTTTAGGCATGGCCACGTTATGTATGATATAAGTAACAGGCGCGCTACTAGAACCTTGTGGTTACAGCCGGCCATTGGCGATCCCCATTGGGCGAACGCTGTGCTTACTCCAACTTTCTTCACTTGACATTACCCGTTATGTGGTGCTCACCGCTGTCCGGTCTGGGTAAGGCAGCTGTCTGGGTCTACACCCGTCGACAAAAGAGCTGCCTCCAGCAGTATATGTCTACATGTCGTTGATGTGCGTGAGTGACATATGATTAATGAATTGTGAGATATATACGAGACAGGGTGCAGCTAACGGGATATGTGGCACATCGCATCTATCACCCATCATAAATCATACGTCCGACGCGCGCCACATACTGGGCCCCCCGAATATATACTAGCATCGTTTACATATGCGTTTACTGGAGTTTTTCATTTCAAGTATGTGTGAGGTATCGTTCAGCGCGCGTATATTTTCCTCAATTCCATTGTCATCGATATCGCCGGTCCTATTATATCCTTCTCATAATCCCGGGCCCCTGCGGCTTACTATACAACCCAATGATACTGTGGGTTTTGTGAGACGTTAGTGCGAGACGCGCGGGCGCATGCGGGATCAGCGCCGCCGAAATAGGAACTAGAGATATTGCAATGGATGGATCGGTACTTGTAGCATTGTAAGCAAGACGTTGTTGCACATGGACGTATAAAGGTCGTCTAGGRATCCATATGGAAGACTCAAGTATATTTGTTCCTTCCTCAGGCTCCCCGATGAGATGCACACGTTGGCACTATGGCGTGGATGTGTGTATGTCACGGCTGTATGAAACTGTGCGAGGCCGCACGGCATGCGTGGTAGCTTGTCCTTTTTGGATTTGAGAGGGGATTCCTTGAGAACCGGGAAATCGCCAGTGTGTTATACCCACACCCATGCTTATAGTTACCTAGAGGTACTTAGGCGGTGCGTAATGCCTGAGTATGGGTATATAACCATCGAGCCTGCGTCCCACAACTGAATAGGTAACGGGTCATCAGTGATTTGGAATTATCTATTGTCCCCTCCTTAGAGTTGATGTTACACGCTAGTAAAGTCATTATGCATTATGTATTGCGGTTGCGGGCCCTCCGTTACGGACGGCCAAACACGAGAAGGTGCTTTTATATGGTAGTCTGAACGGGGATGGCGGACTGCGGAGAGGCGACGTGAGAGCGGCGATTCACTGCGATTCGACAGGCTAGCCAGCCATGTCCATGACTGAGCGCCTAGACGCCTATCTGGTGATGACGTCCGTTAGCCACGAAAGTGCACTGTAGCCGTGGAGGGCCATGTCCGCAATAGCCCGTCCGGAGCCTGAACGGCCCAAACGTGACCGTTTCGCACTTGCTTGCTGTCACCTTTAAAGGCTCAGTATACGTAAACGGTTCCTCTCCGCACCATTGGTAAACAGACTAGTCTGCCCTAGATTTAACTCGTCAACAAAGTGGTATATTCATCTGTCAGGTGTAGCCTGTGACTTGACACGGCACGGGTACAGTTGCAGAGCTCCTAGCTTTTTCCGCCCTTTATCTCCTAAATCGGAAAAGATGCGGAACGAAGTTGTTACTCGAAGCATTGTAATGGTCAGGCTCAATAGTTTAGGTAGAATTACCCCCGGTACAGACCTTCGATTGTTCTAGGTTTGGCAGTGAAATGGAAGAGATCGAATGTCAATAGGCTGGCGCTGTGCCGTTGTCCTTGTTAATATTATGCATGTCGTCCATGGGTGACCTTATAGCTGTAGATCTAAGGAAATGATTTGGGCGCAAAATGTGACCATTGGGAAGACTGATTTGCAAAGGCCGATTGACCGCGTTTGAAGCCAGAATGGTCTACCTGCCAGCACCGTGGATAACGGCTGGATCATGTACTTTGTGAGGCTACGGAGGGGCGATTGGAGCAATATGAGACGCTCCGAAAAAGGCGTATGTGAACAGCGGCCAACGTCTTGATGATGAAAATTTTCGTGCGCGCTGGCACCGACAGAGGGCCATTTCCTTGTTTGGACAGCTCTAGTTCAGTAGTCATTAAAGATCATCATGGGAATCCGGCCTTTTTCTGGGCGCAGGATTCTATCCCCCATCCTAATGGGCCAAAGGACCTAATAGACTGTCCTGGGTCATTGTGATGAGCGTAAACTGCAAGGTCAACGTACAACGTGTATCAATACGACTCTTCGGTAACGTCATATGCAGCATAACACTTGGCTAGGGTACAAAGCTGTGTCAGCATGCAACGTGATTCATTTTGGCCAAGTTTAGCTTGACCCGGCTCGCGCTGACAACGATATGATATATAGGGCAAGAATAATGATTGAAGTTCAATCTTGATCGCTAGAAAGATATTCGGAATGACGGGATCCGATCGTTTGTCCCTCGAGAGCCTTCGGGTGCCTAGACAGTGGTCCCAGAGAGGGTATGGAACTTTGTATGACGCACACCGAGTGCACAAATGATTCCGTTATATTATGTACGCAACTGGTTAAGTCACTCTTAAATACAATCTCCATGAATGCGCTTCATCTGAAAGCGTAGTTTGAACTAAGAACAGAATACTTCAAGCTCCAACGCCGCCACGGCCATTGTTCTTCCCCTGTGCAGTCTGATGACCCAGATCCGCCACTTTGTCGTTCCTTATAGCACAGGATCGCTTTAATGTATTGATTATGATTTAAAGAAGAAAATGATGATGCATGAATTCTCTATATGGTAAAGCCACAACAAGTTGTTCCGAGTAGGTGCCATCGTCTAAAGAACCTCCATTTGGCCGTCATATGTAGTCTCCAGCTGAGTTGAAGGATTTGCGTAACCTCTCGGCTACACGCGGAAAAGTTTAGAAAATGAACCCACGAATGTTCTGGAGAGCTTAGACCCTGGCTGAGGCCAACTTCGGCTTCCTGGCACAGAGTTAGACAGCCGAAGCCGACACGATGTCTTAGCCCTTGATCGCGGTAACCATAATCCAAAACGGGGTTTGTGGGGAAAAGGAAGATAAAGGCGATGAAAGGAGATCAGCGAAAGATGGCAATTCTAGGGGGCAGTCAAATACAGATAGATAGGGCATCACAACCACGTGGGAGACATAAGAAAAAGACACTGGCGGCGCGAGCCGTAGCAGATCGAGGCGTGGCACGTCATATACTAATTTGTCGAATCTACTGGGCTGGAACTCGGAGCAGCTCCAGAATTTGTTCCGGCCGTCAGTTGAGCCTGTTCAACACGCAACTGGGCGATGGCTGTGTCAGTGAATACCTGGGCCAAGTATTAATGGTAACGTGAGTCACAGCTCCATATGCGAGTTAGAGTCCGCTCTCACCTTCGTATAAAGGTAACCGCAAAGTATTCCAGTCACTGTGGTAACAAGAACACGTCAGTCAAACAGATGGACATGCCGTGTGAGCTATACTATTGGAGGTTAATGCTTACGGGCGCCACAAAAGATGGTGGTGTTTCTCTTGAACCGCATGAGATGCGACCCTATAACAGCTGATTGAACGAGAATGAATATGATGTGGGTTCCGATCGGAGAATTAATGCTCGCCTGATGCCAGCCCAGATGTCAAACCTGCGAATATGCCGTCTTTTCTGGCTGCCTGTGTCAAGATAGGTAAGGTTGCCAATGTAGCCATGTAAATTTACTTACGCTTATTACGCGCCTCTCTGCATCGGGTGGCTGCTGACTTTGCTTTTGGGTGGTAGCCCGGTCCATAGCGGATATTGAGGGACGTGCGCACAGAACGGCAGACCCCGTCACGATTCTCACGCGCTCGTCGCGTCCTGTCACGAGCGTGTCACCACCCCTTTTCATCTCCGTGGACGCCCCCTTGGCTATATGCCCCAAAGTAATGGCAAGCGCGACGAAGAAAAATGCCCCTTCTGGCCTACAAAAAATATATGACTCCATTTTAGGTGCGATATCTGATTATGGGGATCCATATGCTCTGACTTTCTCCCAGACCTTCTTATCAGGATTAAGCCGCGTCTTGACGACCCGGACTTGGCGAATCGCCCATCTCTTGTGCAAGATCTCCATCAGGTAGCAGCGTTGGCGGAAGCCTTTTCTGAGCAAAGGCCGAGGTCGAACAAAGCCTGGGCGGAGCTCGCTGACTCGTTGGATCAAGAAGGTTTGTCGYTGTTTCCATTTGCTTCAATCAGGATAACGTTCATGGGTTCAAATATCAATCCCTGTCGCCATTTCAAAAGGGGTCAGCCTTTGGAATATATCCGGTTTGATTTGCAGAGCGCCAGATGATGATTCTCGAACACTCGTCGCCGCACGTAAGTTCAATAAGATCGCATGATACCTTTTCCGGTAAGGTTACCGATCACTGCTTGCATTTGAATAAGTGAGACTTGCGGGCTTCCGTCTCGTTGAGGCTGGTTTAGAATCGAAGCCGGGGATAGAAAGTTGGTGTTCAGCGTGCATAGCTCTTGCTTGCCGTGTACTGACTGGATGCAATCATTGTGTCATGCCATTCGTAGCACTGCTTCACATTCTCCGAATGGCAAGCAAAACCGGGGCTATCCTATCAGGTAACTTCATATCGTTAACCGTCGCTATTACTAGTGCTGAGTTTCAACCTTGCCCACYCTTCCGCCACGAAACCATCAGAAATTGGAAAGAACGATGCGGCGGGCAGTGTGTTGACAAGTGCAGCCAAGGTAGTCAGCTAAACTCACGATCATTCACCGTTCATCTCCTCTATGCTTCGTTGTGCGTAGTTTGAGGAATCCCTAAGGAACGCGGAGGACCCGACTGGTTCTCATCGCACTGCCATCGCGTGTGCCACTCTGCTCTACCTCGCGAGCAGGATGGAAGCGGTAAGCACCACCCACGGTACTGTCGTGCCAAATGTCATATATTTTCCCACAGTCCTGGAAAGAGGGAAATTATACCGTGGCAGAATTTATGTCACAGAAAATATCAGGTATGGAAGCATGGAAAATTCAGACCCAGGCGAGTGGCGAATTACGTGAGTTTCAGGCGACGATCAGCGCCTTGCGCTTGTCACACCTCAGCTCGTGAGCACAATCATGCGAAGCGTACATGAGCAATGTGCTAAAGAACATCATGAGCTAGCGAGAACTTCTTGTTGTCAAATATCATCAGATTGGGCGATCAGTRCTCAAGGAACCCTTACCTCAAGATGGAAAGAAGATAGAAGACGCAGTGATATGGCTACAAAAAGCTATCGCTCTATCTGATCAACTCGACACCGCGGCATTCGGCATCTCGGAACTCAAGGTGGGCTGCGTGGAAATGTCATCACATTATTCAGCCTTGATATTTAGGTCGGAGTATTGCGAACACTCGGTTTGTCAACTAACAGATTTGTCTGCTGTTCTGATATGCGGCCGCTGATGCCTCTGCAGCCAGAGCATACTTYCTCTCGGGGTCATATGACCGCGCCGAAGCTGCGCTTGAGGAGCTCACGCCTTCTATAGATTCCAAACCCGATCACGTAAGATATAATGGCTCTTATCCATAATAACACATCACTCTGGAAATTTTCCCGGTTGACGTTATTTAGGCAAGTTCCGAGTACCAAGAGCTGCGTTGGCTGAGGTTAGCAATTCTGAAACGGAGGAAATCACCTGAGACAGCTATCCTTGACGGTCGGTCCCTTTCATTTTTAATCCGTCTAGTACCAATAGAGAATGAATGAACCAACCCGCCATCGATATAACAGCGTTCAAGTCCATCATTGATCATATGGAGCTTTCGGAAACTAATGTCACAGAGTTGGTCCCTGCTTCGTTTTTCTCAGTTTCAATTTACACGCTATCATTGAAGCGTATTACAGGACCTGAGAACCATCAGTCACCAATAGTGCGTTCGTTAGGACTTCCGATGTCGCAGAACTTCACGATAGAACGCACCTACTATTCAGCCCGCTCGTAATCGCTGTCAATCAATACTGTTTAGAGMAAGTACTGCGGATGGGCGGGCCGGATATGGCTTGCGTCGGCCGATTACTTTTATCTCTGATTTTCCAAACTGCCAAGGATGATAATCACACCCGAGCAATTGAGGCATTGAATACGGCCTTTTCTGGTATGGGATACCCCCGTTGCGATGTGATCTGTACTTAGCCATACATAGCCGTGTGCCAGGCCGGGGTAGAGCTTGGAGGCGTGCCTGCCACAGCGTGTTTAACGGTAAGTCTTTGGTGTGGATCCATCGTGTACCGCTGCATGTCGTGCACAAGCTCTTATGGCAGTACGGTGAACGGCATTACAACACCAAGCGATACTCCGAAGCAGCAGACTGGTTCATCTCGGGGAGTCATCCGCTGTTTGGCTGTAGCTGTCCTGCAAGCGCTGCCAAGTGCTACAGAAAAGCTGCTCTATGCTACATTGAGCAGCGGGAATATGCCCGCGCCGCTACCGTCATGCGTCGTTGTCCCACCGATGATGCTCCTAGTCATTATGTCATGTTCCTCGCTGCTGTTCATCAGGGTTCGTGACGAATTCACTCTGCATCGATCCACACGAGCTTACATTCAATTTCCGGTAGGCCTAGAAGCCGAGGGTCTGTATTTCAACGGTGTCGCTCGGGCCCAGACTGACTAAAATCGCCGTAGCGATCAAGGCTTTACATGATATGCGCGGCGCAGCCGGGTTCGACCGAAGGATGCTACTGCTTGCTACACAGATTTCGCATCAATTGGAATCGAAAGGAGTTCTGCTGTCTGTTTTAGAAGAATTGCTCGCAACCCTCGTGGCTGGATCTGGAGCAGGATGTGAAACAGTAGTTGAAGCGATGACTCTAATCCGATGCATCATAAGGCTGGTGCTAAAGCTCATGTCCGAGCCAACGGCCAACCAGTATGTCATTTTATTACGTTGGCAAGGAACTAGCCAAATCCACTATTCTTCCGCAGACGTACACTGATAAACATCATGATCAAGCAYTTTCGCACTGGTAAAGTTGATGTAATCTACTGTTTATGTTTCGGTTCCTCTGAAACTCCGAGAATAGCTAAAGCGCTCGCAAAGTCCGCGTGTGAGCAGAAAGCATTTCCTTTGATTAACAAAGACGTATCGTGGTTATGGAGAACGGCTTACAATTGTGCCGTCCAAGGATGCTCAGAATGGCAAGAATGCGAGGAACAGATAGCTGAACTTTTTGCAATTACYAAAGGCGTAAGTGCGCCATGAGCATCAGTCTTGAAGCCAGGTGTCCTCACGGATCCCAACAGCTTTTGGAAGCATGCTGTGAGGCATCACCCGTTGATCTTGATGGGGAGGCGTACGAGCATCTCATCAACGCCTCATTCTCTGCTGTATCTGGCCAAGGTAATTTCTTTGATTGAGCTTCCTTGTCACATCGACTCACTCCTGGCAACGTTGAGTTTTTCTCATTCGTGATGCGCTGGAGAATGGAGCTGTGAATGTATGTCACCTATGCTACGTGGAGTTACACTGCAAACTTTCAATTYATAGGAGGATCAGCTACGGGGAGTCGCCGCAGAAATCAGGTCTTGCAAGAAGAGTATTATTGGAATTCTCGACCGACACAAGGTTCAAGATGAAGCTATAAATATCCGAGTTCAACATTTCATCCATACACTTCGYGTCTTTGAGGTTGAATTTTTAGCGAGACTGAAGCAATGGGATGAATTAGGAACTATCGTCGGGGTATATGATTCACCTTGCTGACTATATCGGCCGCTCAACTTACTGTATATATCAGGAAGCAGTTTCGTCTGGGCCATTGGCGATAGCCACTTATGAAGCCATAGCAGATATCCTCGTTCGTAAYGCCATGGTTCATTTGTATCTACCCGATTGATCGGCATCCCTGTCAGTGGGCGGACAAGGACTGCCCTATCAATGGTGCGTTCAAGCCAAACAACACACCGAAATAGGGCTAACATCCCCTTTCTGCTGACTCCGACCATTTGGTGCGAAAATAGTCCTTTACGGCAGTCTAGAGGTAACGCTTGCCTTATTTGTATGAATGTTACACGGACGCTTGTTGACAGGCGATTCTACGGGCAAGCTTGGACCATGGGTCGCTCTCTGTCGAACGCTTTTCTCGGTGGTTGCGGGCCATCTGCACTATAATYCTTGCACGTAACACGGCGTCAGATCGCTTAAAAGCTATAGGCTACGTTGAACAAGCCGCTGCTGTGATAGAAAGCAGTATTGACAGCGAAGAGGTTCGAAGTTCCCTCACACTATTGCTGTGTATTCTCACGGCTAATTACTTCGTATGCGAACCCATCACAGCCGTACCCCACGGACGAGCGGTATTGGTTATTAGGAACGGCATATAACACAGGGGTTGAATGCTTACAGTCTGTCTTCCTAACGAGGAATTGTGCTATGACTGATGCTACTACCGCCTTTGAATGACAGTGCATCTAGCCTTGATGAAGCCAGACGATGGTTCGAAGTGGCTACTGTGATATGCAAGTTCATCCCTGGAGGGGAGGATCGGGCTAACAAGGTCCTTTGCCTTTTCAACTACTATGTGACAAGGATAGTGATTGTATTCAAGATTTCRGAAACGTATGCGCATCTCCTCTCCCGTTATGGGAACAAGTCAACTTAAATGCCACATCACACACTGTGACTGCCGTGGGGCGCCCCTTGCTATCTCCATCCGGAAGCTCTTGGACCAGCTATTCATAGCGTCTTGGACTTTGCTCCTTGAAGATACTAACACTACGATGGTCGGCAATGCTATGTCATGTGTCTCTAATTATCAAAAGCGGCGTGGAATGTGCCTCCAACTTGTCATAGTACTATAATCTTGTRCTCTACCCCCGATATTGTTCTCCGATTTAAGCCCGAAAATTGGTCCGCAGCGCCGGACTCGTGCATGCCAGCATTTCCGTGTAAACGTGTCCTCTACCCAGACCTTATCCTCGTTTATGTCGGACCGAGACTTGCATGTACTGCCACGAACATCTATTGTTTGGAACAAGCTTTTAGCGGCCACCATTCATCTCGACGTTAGCTACCTTCAATTTAAATACCAAAATTAGAAAATCATTGATGCATGCGCGACCCCGGACAACACGGGTTTAGCTCAATTGTCAGTGTCTGGTGTCTGTTGTTTACGGCGTTCGACAAACACATGCCACCTGTTGCTATCGGAAGATTGACACCCGGTTCGATCTTCAAGCTTCAAGGCCTAAACCTACATAGCTTCAGCTTTCCAGGCGATATCGTCAGGGTGTGAAACAGTGCGATGACGAACCCCAACAAAGAGACTGCTGTGCTTTTGATTCTGAAACGTTCTATTTATTGGCAAGGCCAKTCTGCCTGAATCTGATGCTGCAGGGTACTGATGACAGCATCTGGCCCAGAGCAAATGAACCTTTCCGCATTCTATTTAACGCTGTCTCAGGTGAATGATCTCGAAAGGCCTCAGTTTTGCAAATYTCCGCAGGGCGCCAGAATCTACCGATGCAGCGGCTATCGTTGGRCGAGTTACAACCAATTGTAAAAATATGGAAGTCATATACCGCATCCATGGTTCGAAGCGAATCGAGCTAAGTGACGGCTCCTATTTGCTACCTGATACGGATCGACCCTCGACTTATATACGCCTCTTATGAACTTGTATTGTAATGATGTGGCATTCGCAGCTGCTGGGGGCTGAGATAAATGGGTTTGCGTTTAAATTGTTGCGTCATGATTGCAATACGTCTGTACCCAGGATCACTTTGACCTTGTGAACAACGCTTTCAATCGCCGTGTAGTACGGGGACGTAGGCGGCGCTATGTCTGAACTGCGGGTCAACATGCCGACCCGTGCCTACCCGATTGTTCCGACCATCTGCGCTCGTCATTATTGTCTACTGGTACCGGCCACGGAGACAGGCACCAAATATAATGGGCAGACTTATCGCCGCGGCGACCCGCGAATAGTAGTGCACCGCCCATACCGCGTTACCTCTTAGACACGAGACCGATGGGACAGGTCCTCCCGTCGTAACACCCTAAGGTATGTACAGACTCGCTTATTCCTACCGACCCTGTTTTATTTATTTTCAGATTTCCGTCTAGTCCGCATCTAGTGAGGCACCAGTACTGTCATCGCGTACGCAACCGTACATAGGCAGGGTCGAACGGAAGTGCCAATCAAACTATCGAGAAGCTGCTCCTGCTTACGCCGTAGTCTCGAAGGTGGTACAGGAGCACGCGGCCACGTGTGTTACCGACGGCAAGATACTCGCTGTGCGCGGAGAAATCTATGGCCGTAACATGTCCGAGGGGCGTACTCGAAGTAGGCCAGTTAGCAAAGGAAGTAAGGGATGGAAGGTGGATCTGAAGATGCTGTTAGGACAGATGAAAGAAAGAAATCGAAGCGCGTACAAGTCTCATGGCATCCTTCTTTTCCTGGCTTGCGATGGCGAGTAACTGTGCATCATGATTGAACCGGAGTGTTGAGATGGGTGTGATGAGGTTTGCGATTGACTTGATAGGTTTTGGGTTCATCGTCAATACTGGATTAGGAGAGAATGAATCGGCGCCATATACGTTGACGAAGCCAGAGGTCGAGCTGAACGAAAAGTAGAGGTGAGTACTTTGAAAAAATGAACGAATTAAAATTACCCAATAGCCAGCCAACCGTCTCCGCCATGCCCAACAGCACCAGCCATGTATCGCCCCGCGCCTCTAAACCCTCCTTCATCCTTCCACCGTCTCACACACCGTCTCTGACCAACGTCCCAAAGATATACCTCAGCATCTCCGCTCAGCACCGCTAGATGGGGGCGCGCGGAAGCTGATGACGGCTCAAGCAGAGAAGATCCCAGCGCTGGTGCAGAATCTGACGATGTCGACGGGCTGGCAGGAACCCACCACAAACTTTTTACGCCTCCCCCTGCGGCGCCGCATTTCAGGGAAGCAACGACTTGCCCGGCGCCGCTCTTCCAATCAACGAGGTGCACATGACCGCCACGACCCGCGACGGCGAGAACGTCGCCGGGGTAGGGGCTGAAAGCACTGAGCTCCATGCCTTCGCCGTTACCGCCGCTTTTCGTATTGCTCTTGCTTCCCTTGCTCCCTTCACCATCATTGAGCCCAAAAATGGACGTCGAGGATTGCGCAGTTCGTGAGCGTTTCCGGCTGTTGCGGGCAGAGGAAGACAGAAGGGCAGCAGTAGTGTCAGATATGGTGGAGTAAGTGGCGCCCCAGAGACCCCTGGCATGTCGTGTCGTTGTCCCGGATTGAAGATCGTGGGTATAGAAGAAAGGACGAGACCCAGTCAAGAGTAGGCTAGAACCAGAGGGGTGGAATTGGACAGAGGTCTGGGAAGTTATGGGGAGAGAAGGGACGTGCAAGGTTTGTAGGAGAGGAGAGGTGTGGCCGTCAATCTGGGAGAAGTCATTAAGCACAGTAACAACTGGAACGTAGTAGAACGTACATTGAATAGACGTATTCGTCTATCGGTTGTCGCGACGCAGAGTACGGGCACTTGCTCAGAAGGGTGAAATGCGACAACCTTGACCTTTCCGCAATTAGTTTGTTGGACCGATTGGTTAGCATCCCGCAGTCTCTCAATAGAGAGTTGTTCGGGGGGAAGAACGACTCTGGTGCCCGCCCTTCTCTTGCCCTTTGTCAAAATTCCTGCCGTTGTGTTGACCAGATCATGCACGTCTTCTTCATCCTCTCCGCTCTCCTGACTTTCCTCTCCTGATGACGCATCCGTTTTCTTCCGCTGCCGCGCTGCCTTCCTTGCTTTAGCAGCCCACGTCGGCTCGGGATTGATCCTCTCAAACTGCCTCCTCAATCGACTTTCATACTCTTTCCCACTAATCACATCTTCGTCAGGCGCATCGCGAAGCTTGCGCAAGCGTGGGTTGGATTTGGCCAGGGAAACAGTGAGAGGCTCGTCAGCGAGATCAACCCACGCTGCACGACCCGTCTTTAATTTTTGCTTAGATTTTGGTGGTGGGGATTTTGATTTTGCTTGCTTCGCTTTTCGAGGTCGCGATGAAGACCGAGATCCAGAAGACGCCCCGCTTTCATCTTCGGAATCTGAGAGTCTGGGTTCAGGATCTCCTTCCTCCTCTTCCTCGCTTTCTTCAGAATCTGGCTCGATATCACGTATCGGCGCTGGGGCACCGTCGTCCACAAAGAATAACTATAAAAACGCAACGTCKTTTCCTCTGCTATTAGCTCACAACTGAGAAACACGTACATCAGAATCCAACAAATGCTGCAACTGTCCTGCACCGTCCTCCTCTCCATCCGGTCTCTCTCCTACACCCTCATCAACATCACTAACCATGAGCTCCATACGCGACGCATCCATGGGCACAAACTTGGTTCCGAAAAGCATGCTTTCCAATCTTCTTTCCTCATCGTCCTTTTCTGCTTCATTGTCCACTAGAAGCGGTGTTCCCAATGGCACCCGCTGCGCCTTTTCACGACGCTTATTTTTACCGGCGCGTTTGTCGTCATTGTCAAGTTTTTGTCGYTTCCTTGTGTGCTTTGCCATGTTTTTCGCGTGAAACTATGAGCTTGGGCTATGAGCAAAAATCCATATCGTTGGTCCACGTGGGAATCTTCCTTATTTGGTATTTTACCCATACGGCAATCTTGCCCCTAGTGATACTTGATACGATAGTAATGACATAGAATACAGTCAATAAAGGCATGAGGCCACGAATCCAATACTGCTCATAACGAATGCACCTCCAACAACAGCCTTCCACCAATTCTCCCTTGCTCTCATTTTCGTAGATCTGCCAATGCCGTTTGCTTTACCCGCAGCGCTCCCAGGGCACAGTGCACCTTTCCTGCTGAGAGAGTTTGACGGGAGAAGCATCTATCATTTGCATTAAGCCCTTGTCCGCTTTGCCAAATGAGATTCAACATACTTGTGGCATACCATACGACGATTGAACATGTAAACCGCCGTCACCGTTCGCATAGACTTTTCGGCACGTAAAAATGTCCACAAGCTCCTGGTTCGGCTGGAACAGCGCCGACATTCCGCCTGGTGTATCCCATGACGTGTATGAGTTGGTGTCGTTTCCAACATTTGTGAGCAACGTTAGAATCGGGGGTTTCCACAAAGCAATTGTATTATCGTAAGGCTGACGTATGAACTCAACCTGTTGAGGCAGCTGGATGGATTTTCTAACCTTTTACGCAGATATACTTACAGGCGTGGTGAGAAAGTCGCCATCATAAGCCACAGCAACGCGCCGCGCCGCGTTCATGGCTCGTGTATGCGCCACAAACGGTTTTTCGGTCGTATATGCTGTGAGCCAAAGACTTTTCCGCAGTAAGTTATTAGCCGGTGTCAAATCTCAAGGACRAACTCACGCTTCACGGTTGGAAGGTTCAGCGCCACCTTCATATCCTTGCTCCTGGCCATAATACATGATTGGCAATCCRTCAAGTGCAAACGGCCAAGTCATCGCATTCTTAATGAGCTAGATAAGCCAATCAGCCGATCTATTCTCTGCGTCTGTAAAGTACACATACTGCCAAGTCTTTCGTCCTGGACGGAAACCTCGGCTGGTCGTGGTTCTCTAGGAATGACCCCACCATGAACATACCGTTTGCATATTTCTTCTGCGTTTCTTGTGCGGTCTCGATAAGGGCAGTTATGTTACCACCGGGCTTTGCGAAGGCGTCAGCGAGTTTGAAATAGACTGGATAGTCGAGGAGAGCGTCGAGGAGCTCTGTATACAAGGTCAGCGAAAGGCCGCGTATATACTGAGCGCATACTTGCGTATGGTGCGACGTAATCTGGACTGTCACTGAGGACCTGTGCGCAGGATGAGCGGACGTAACGATTGATTGGTGTCAGCGAAAAGGCCTCACCTCGCCCAAAGTGAAGACTCCGGCAGCCTGAGCAAAACCGGGCCAAAAATCTTTCCTGATATGCTTGACCGTATCAACCCGAAGGCCGTCCAAATCATACTCGTTGACGAGCTCTTTGACCCAATCATTCAGCATCATAACGACCTTGGGATCTTCCGTATTGAGGTCAGGAAGCGGAAGAACATCGTCGCCGACGGAGCAATCCTCGAGATTCGTTTGATTGTTGGGTTGAGTTATTTCACAAGGTTGATGATAAAATGAGGAAGAATTAAATGGCAAGATTTGGGAGTAGTCAATGGACTGGCTACCGTCTGGCAACTTGACGTAGGTGCTGGCGCAGCTGGAGAGAGAGACGAAACTATTAGTATGCTTACAGTTGATTATTATGACGTCGACGAACTGGTTCACAACAATGTCGGCCATGAGGTACATGGCTCGCTCATGCAGTGCCCGACTCAGGGCCTTCAGGTCGTCTGCCGGACCAAAATGTGGATTAAGCGAGTTCATATCTCGTGTCCAGTATCTATCCAACATATCACAAGTTAGTAGATCGTGAGGACTGAGCATATACCCACCCATGGTAGGCCTCGCCATAGGGGGTAACACCGTCCAAGTTTGTCACTACGGGCGATATCCAGACGGCGTCAAATCCAAGGTTCTGAATATAGTCTAGGTGTTGAATCAGGCCGGCCCATGTGCCGCCACAGTATTTCCGTTCAGAAGTATCGCAATGAGAGCCATTGTGTGTATCCGTGGTAGCGAAGCGGTCTGTTACGACCTAGAACTGATTGGGGAAAAGGGTTGAGAGGATGCATTGATGAACGGCACCTGATAGATTGATCTACCCCGCCAGTCTTCCGCTGTAGCGGCGAAGACTTTCGCGGTGATGGCGTTTAGAATAAACAGTATTAAGAAGCGGTGTAGCATAACTGGTATAAGAATTAGGTTGGGTATCTTGTACACTTGTTGTTCGACCAGCGATGCTCAAGTTAGAAAAGAAAAGTGGCGCGGTTCGCGTTCTGTCGTCCAGTCGCGTGCCCGTGTCACGCGGCATCGGTGTCTACACACAGCTGTATGCGAGCGTAGCACGTCTGGTTCTAGGTTCTGATTGATCGTTGGAGTCGAATACTATACAACCTGTGTAATAAAATCAGATTGAGATGGTCTCTCAAAATGCGGATCAGGCAGGATTCTGTAGTTGACGTCGCGTAGTACGCAAGTTCGGGCTCCGCCGTGATGCGTTGATGGTCGACAACCGTGTGGCTCCGCATATCCCAAATACTAATAGCTCCCAACGCCCGATATGTATGCGCAAAATGCGAAACTGTCGACTGGGTTTTTGAACTTCGAGATGCGTCGCTTTAATGTGGATTATACAAGTCGATTCACCAGTGTAAACGCCTCTCACGGACTCCATCAGCAACTAATTGATGCGACCCAATGACTACGCTTCACTGCGACGAAAATTTCAAAACATGGTTTAGAAATCAGATCACAAGGCCAGATGAAACATTGCCAACCATCAGGACCGCAACAGCTTTGGTACGCTATAAGAACCACGTCGTAGTGAGCGGAATATCCCATTGCCTTCTTTTCTCAAGCGCTGGACGGTGAGTGCCTCCCGCAGCTCTAGGACGCAGACCCGCTTATAGCTTATCTAGCTTGTCATTTGAGTGCTGGTCGGTAAGTGATATCCATTGTTACGGTATGTATTGAAATATYGTACTGATCGCTATCGATTTTAGCTTTGCCAAGTTCACTTCCTGCTAATAGTCAAGCCCATTTATCTGACTCATTCGGTTATCCAAACTCGCATCATGAAATTCGGAACTTCATTCATCCTCGCTGCCCTCGTGGCAATGAATGCAGTGGTCTCTGCCCAACCCGTTCACTTTAAATTTGCCGGCTTCGAGCTGCATCCCCCTCATCTTAAAATCACGACCACGAGATCTGTGTTTTACCGCGTCGTCCACAGGTAAAGTCTTCTTGTTCCTTCTTTCATTGTTTTTCTTAAACTACGAATCAGGATGATCATCACCCCTCACCTTGTACAGGATTTTTATGACATGGTCGTGAAAATCATAATCCACAAGAAAACTGAACTGGTGCCTGCGCATTTACAAGCTATATATCGACCTATAGGCCAAAGAGATAATATCGARGAACGCAGCTACTGGGATGCAGACGATAATCTAAAGAGTCGCGAATTGAATCATGAACCAATGCTAGAAGCTAGATGGAATGGCCTGGAGTGAGTTTGTCGCGATTATCCCCTTGAAGAGTGGATTTGGTCCTAACAGTTGTATGTCAACAGCACCGATATCGATGATTAAGATACTGGYGGTTAAGACACTAATGATGAGCAGAAAAGTGTTTGTACTTTTAGCATTCGAAATGAATTTTATATTTGGAGGCAAGATTCGTGAGGTGACATTGACTAGAACCTAACGCTTTCGGTTTCGCCAACTATAAAACTGCAGGAACGCTCACTGTGATTCAACTTGGCATGTAGTGCACCAATTGAAGAGGAAGTCCTAKAAGGAGGCCTGCCAGGTGCAACAAATCGCACTGTAGTATATCAGGCGCGTTTAAATCATCCAGACTCTACCTTCCTCACTGGCACTCGCGCTGAGGGGTTYGCAGAAGATCGCTATTACATTTAGGTCGTTCTACCAAATTTTAACTCTAGTATCGTTGKCATTTCTTGATGACAGTGGCCGTTCGTGTGAAGTTTGAACGGATCTTTACCTTGGCAAAATGGGGTATAGTGTGATGAGACCGAGCTTCCAAAACCAAATGCCCAAAGTCGTACGTAGTAGTCAGATTCCGAGTCATAATTAACGATGTGAAATGAATCAACAGAGAACAATGCTCCTGCATCACGAGTCCTTGTAGTATCCAAACATAGCCGTTGCTAACCCAATACAATAACAGTCATCTGTCAGTACTAGTAAGTAGTACTCAGTCTCTTCTGCAAAGTARAACGTGGGAAGATCGGAACTGACATCTTCAATTGTCCTTTCACGGCTTACCTTCTTCGACTTTCAAATTTCACCCGCCCGTCGTATCAGGCTAGGCCTGGCTTATGTATGTTCCATAATATCTTATTATCCATAAACCGCAGATTAGTTTAAGGCAGCGTTTAACGTTTAGGGCGATTGATCGGCGGCCCAGATATTTCTATTAGGCAGTGGCCCGGCCGGGCCATACAAAAATATTCATGACGTCGGGCGCAAATGAAGTAAAAAGGCAACACGTTTTATACATTGCCTTACGTTGGGTGATGTTACTTGACCTGCAAAAGGTTCGATGGTCTGAAATCAAGTTTGGGTAATGCCGAAATATGCACAGGGCTTGGACGTTTCATATTGACTGCCATCCGCTTGAACGACTCACACGGGACCGTACGCACAGCTCACGAAGGAGGGCCTGAGTTTCGTGCTATTTTTTCCATGGCACGGCCACCACTCCGGTGTCAAGCACGAAACTATTTCTAACGACATAACCCACACACACATGACCCTCAGGACTCCCCGCACACAGCATAGTAACGGTGGGTCACGAACTAATATTGGAATAACCTTATCCAGACTCAATATAAACGGTTGGCAGGGGCCCATCCCATTCTTTCCTTACCTTCTACGGACTGCGTCCTTTGCCCCTTCTTCTCCACGTAGGATCTGTGATCCAGACGACCGAATCTAGCCAGGTGCTTGACTTTCAATCAGAACAGCTACAATGAAGTGCATTTTGAACGCTGTTGTCTTCTTTGCGCTGGTCGCGCTCGTCTCTCCTCTCCCAGTCCCTTTCAGAAAAAGGGACATGAGTCCTGCGTTGGTACGTCCGATAGGCTGATCTGAGTTGATCCTCGTTCCTGATATCTCCTCTGGCCATGTTGTTACTCCTGGTGACTTTGTACTCGCTGGTCGCATGAGTGCAGGTGATCCGTGATGCTCCGTTAGTGAATGCCGCATTGGTCCCTGAATTTGGTGTTCAAGCTGGCGCGAGCCCCGACGGAACGGGTAATTGTAATGGGATAGACAACGCACAAGGCCAACCTATCAAGATTCCTTGTAGCTGCCCACCAGACCGGAATGAGTTTATACAGGCAAGTTGAACAACCAAATCYATAATTCTATTTGCTCAACAGAATTACAGCAATTAAGTAATAACGCTGCTGTCGGACACGCCATCAACAATCCGGGAGTTGCTCTCTCATTCTCCAACGATGATGCCGATCAATCCACACCCACCAAGATAGCCCGAGTTCAAGCTGCTATAATCACACTGCAGAACCTTAACGGACCAGGTGTGGGATGCCCAGCGGCATCAACAACATTTTCGGTAAGATAGTCGCTTGCTTTGAGATCATTTTTCTCAACGTCTRCCAGTCACAACTTTCGGCTTTGCAAGGGTGAGCGCGGAGGGCCCGTGACGGTATTGTAGGTAACCTACAATGTAAACGCTASCAAGGGACAGAGAATGGACGTCGGTGCTGAGCACCTGATATAATTGACGTGACTGATGTCCGAGTCGATGACCGACTACATCTATGCCTGATCACGTCGGATTTTGGAAGTGGGCATTAGAGAACTACAACTTTTTTAAAGAAGGCAGGCGGATAGCGATGTCTAATCGCACTTGGAATAATGGATCAAAGCCAGTCATCGCGAGCATAAGATAGACTGTCAACAAACTATGACTAGCCTGTGTTATCAGAACCGAAGCTACGCCTACATGTAGGGCGTAGTTTTGGCAGNATGATTTGTATAGACCTACAATACAAATGCTGGCGTGCAACAGAGAATGGATATTACCCTCGTTGAGTACCTGAAATCGTACTTGACATGATTGATATATATMAATAGTATGCCATCCTGCATTGAACAACGTCAGAATCTGATATAGGTATTTTTTTTTGGAGAGATCAGAGAGCTAGGATAGAGAAATTCTCGGCATGGAGATAGCGGTGTCTAATCGCACTTGGAAACACGGACCATAGCAAAGTCATCACAAACAAGAGATAGGTTGTCAGCGAAACAAGACTAACCCGAGCTACCTAGAGCGAGGCCATGTCCATAAATTGTTCGCGAACAATCCTGGATGAAAACTCAGTCAGCGTTCTTCTATGAAATTTAAAGCATGCAGGGTTCAGCAAGCCAGGACAATGGTATCGGCATCTTGATCGGCGGTGTCTAATCGCCTCTAGGAAACACGGACCATAGCAAAYATATCATCAGCTGGGACCAGAAGTTCACTTACTTTGAAGCTGAGATTCGAGCGTTGGTGGCAGCTGGAGAGAAAAAAACGCGTTGAAGACSTTACATAAACCATTCAATCACGTGGACTGTTGTCAACGACAAAAGCATAGATTCACTGTGTTCAAAAAGTCTCCAGTCATCGATCTGCGGTGCTTAGGACTTGTGCCAACGCACCTGCGCGAAGGTTATCATTATCCCGTTTTCTATGGTATACCATTTCCTGGTTTCGTGAATTGAACGGTGGTGACGGTGTCCAAACACATCAAAATAGACCTCGAAACAGGCCATTGAGGCACAAGCCATGCGCTATGGCCAGCAGAATGACACTGTTACGATTCGCACCTTCGCCAACTGGCCAATTGCACCTCGGAGG
Source organism: Amanita brunnescens Koide BX004 (assembly GCA_001691785.3). Taxonomy (NCBI): domain Eukaryota; kingdom Fungi; phylum Basidiomycota; class Agaricomycetes; order Agaricales; family Amanitaceae; genus Amanita; species Amanita brunnescens. The sequence continues at coordinate 3,953 of JNHV02000127.1, read as the reverse complement.
CCTGAGAATGGCGCTGTACAACCATCTGTACGCAAAGAAGAATAATGGGAAGTGGATTCTGCGTGTTGAGGATACTGACGCGGTATGTTCCGACGCATACTCCTTCGTCTGGGACTGAGACAGCTAATACTAAGACGCGGCATGTTCCCGGAGCTGTTGATGGGATCAGGGCAGCGTTACAATGGTCGGGGTTGGAGTATGACTATGGTACGCGGATGGTCCCCACCGCTGGCAGARTAATTTGAACGTGTGTTATAGGCCCGGGGAAGGAAGGGCCGCATGCGCCCTACTATCAAGTGCGTTCTCGACCATTCATGTGKTTTTCATTGGTTTGAGAGACTATCAATAGTCAGAACGTCTCGACCTCTACCAAAGTTATGCCARAAAACTGCTCGAGGTGATTCTTCCTTTTGAGTTCGATGTACAGTCTACTGATCCACCGCTTTTTGCTGCAAGTCAGGACACGCGTATCGCTGTTTTTGCTCAGCAGACACCTTAACAGAAACACGCGAAAAGCTTGCGCGTTCAGGGTCTAATCTCACGTACGACAAGAGATGCTTGCACCTTACAGACGAAGAAGCAGCGCGGCGCGTCCGTGCAGGTGAAAAATCAACGATAAGGCTTAATGTTTCAACRTCTTTTCCCTCTTCGGATTTTAACTAACTCTTGGCGAACAGGACGGCATACTGCCTGATAGACCACGTACACACGACGTTGTCTTCGGGGAAGTCAGAGATGCCCACTTATCTCTGTCGACTGATCCCATTCTCCTCAAATCCGACTTGTTTCCGACCTACCATCTTGCCTCGGTCGTGGATGATTATGAAATGGGTATAACACACGTTTTACGTGGAGAGGTGATGTACCATCTTTGTTGTATTTTCACGCCTCTAATCGTCATTATCAGGAATGGCTTCCATCTCTGCCTCTTCATCTAGACCTCTATGCCTGTCTTAAGCTTCCTAGTCCCCAATTCGCGCATATACCCATTCTCCTCAACCCRGACGGCACGAAAATGTCTAAACGCAATGGAGATGTTCAAGTGGTTGATTTCATTGTACGATTTGACTTGTATTTAATTCTCAGTCTAACTCACGTACCTCGGCTTCGCAGCGACGGGGTTGGGAACCGGAAGCAATCCTAAATTGGCTAGCACTATCTGGTTGGGGTGCAAGGCGCGAGTCCGTCCCGCCCCCGACCCCCTCGACGCCGTCCTCCAACCATTCACCTCGGTCGCCTACCGCCCACGGACATCCCCATGTCTCAGCCGAACGGCAAATCCAAGCTGCTCCCGATAGCACAACGATCATGTCACTGGACGAAATGATATCGCAATTTGACTTGGATGCGCTCACACACCGCAGTACAAGCCTCGATCCCGGAAAACTTGAATATATCAATAAACAACATCTAATGCAAGCATGGTCGACGCCGGAAGGGTTACACAACCTAGCTGGGCGAGTGCATGAGGGGATCAAAACCTTGTTCCCGCACAGGTTTGTGTCAGTATACTGGAATATACTATTAACTTATCGGCTCCTGCAGTCGGTATACTAGYGTAGAAAACATCAAGCATGCGATAACGCTCCTTGGGGTTTGTCTCGTGCACCTTTTTCTCAAATACGTGACTCAAAGTTGCCATATCAGGGCCGGCTAACCAACATCCGCGACGTTCCGAAGCATGTTCCGTATCTCTTCAACGAACCAGACTTGTCAACTGACGAAGCCAAATCTATGATAGAACGTGTAACTCCTGAGCAACGGTGTATGTTTCCTCCATTATCTTACTCGTTGTATGGAACTAACGTTATTCGTTCCAGCTCAAACCATCTCTGCAATATCCTCCGTTCTTTCTTCATCTTTATTTGGTTCAACGGATTCATGGACGCCTTCTGTGCTGCATTCAACGCTACAGGAGGAGCAGAAGCGGCTTGATGTCCCACGAAGGCCATTTATGACGGCAATCAGACATGCGTTGACAGGAATGAAGGCAAGTACTTCTTAATTCAAATGCTTCGCATATTAATGCAGTTTGCTTGTTGACAGGATGGTCCAGGAATCGTTGATATCATGCATGTGCTAGGAAAGGAAAGAACACTTGAACGAATGAAGTAATTTGTCGTGTGTAGGCCTGAGTAACTCCCGAAGGATGCTTCGCTTCATTATACGATTGTAACATATAAACACGACATGATATACGGATGATGAGCAAGCTCTATGGGTCCAACCAATCATAGCGTGTATTGTAACATTACACACCAAATACGACTGTCAGAGCTTTGAACGCAGTATTGCCCGGCCGTACCACGATAGGCACACTGCATTCCACCATCTCAGCATCAACAGGTCCCCATCCGCCCTCGCTACCACCGTAGTTCACTCCCTGCCCAACTCCACCTTCAGGGTCGGCCTTAATCCCGTCATAATCATCCTCATCCAACTCGTCTCCTTCGTGATCCGTTTCCTCGGCCATCGACGCCCCGAGTAGCGCAGACGCAAGGTAGTACGCCCACCCGCGCACGCCACCACCTGCAGCCTCATCATCGACTTGCTTGACTACTTGCAACTCTTCCCTTTTCTCCATAGGTGCGACGCTTGGCGACGCGTGCCAAGCAGAGCCCCAGACACCCCGCGGTCCATCCCGTACCATCCCCTTGAACCGTACGCCCTCCGTACCCACATTTGCCTTTTCGGACGCAACAGCCACGACGAGGCTCAGCCTTACTTGCCACTCCAGTCCTCCAGCACCATCCTCTCCTTCACCCACCACCACCTGGAATGCAGGGCTCGCATCCGGGGGTATGTCCAATGAGAACGTCGTCCGCAGCACAGACATGACGAACGTCTGGTGTTGCTCCGCATGTATGCGCTTCAAGGGGGCAGCGTTCTTGGATGCCAAGGACGGAGGTGCCTTTTCATACGCTTCCAGCATTACCGACAKCTTCCACCGCAGGATAAGTAAGCAGTCTATATGCGTAGATTCTCTTATCCACGAACCTGCAACACCCTCGCACGTCCCTTTCTCTCATTGAACTCGACAACACCCAACACCGTTTCGCCTAACCGATAAGCCGACTTGGTGAATGTCAACACGGCAACCTTCACGCCATCCTTGTTGACGTCGTACGACACTATCCACATGTGAGCGCACACCCCGGAAACGTATGGTATGACATACCCTTTTTGGGGTTCCTGGTCAGGATCTCAACGGCCTCCCGACACCCAATTGGCGCATCTTCCTGGTCRTCGTCGTCCTCCCCCCGAACCTGCCCAATACCCTGCGTCGACGTGAGCAGCTTCCTCGCATACTCACGAAGACCGTCTAGCGAGCCTTCGCTACTCTGCGGCTCTCTGTCCTGCGCGTTCGGTAGCACTGCACAACGCCAGTCAGCTTATTGAAAGTTTTTTGTGTGTGACGGTCAAACATGAATACACACCTGATATGGGCTTCCCACGTTTTCCCACTTCTACCTCAGTGATAGTCCCTTGATGTTTTTTATCTCGTATCCGTCGTCCAACGGGCCACAGAAGATCATAAGGTCTAGGCACTCGTCCCACTATACGAAATATCGCGCATAAACACCTATTTGAATTGACGACGACAAAAACGTACCAGCGATGTGGTTGTACACCCTAATCGGCACCTTGACGACCCTACTTACTCCGTTCCCGCTTGCGAGCGAGGGTGGTGTAAACACCACACCGGGAGAAGCAGCAGATCGACATACGCCGACTGAGAGCTCGTATGAGAATCGGATAGATCGGCCTTTAAACGTGGGTGGGAGGACTGAAGGAAGCTTAATTGAATATGTATCTGTAGACGACCGCGTCAGTTAATCATAATCAACTACAACATGGTGACGCACAGCTTTTTGACTCTCCGGGTCCAAGTGCAAGGTCGACGGCTAGCATAGAAGGCTGAGAATCAAACATTGGGAGCGGAGACTCTGGAT